>APFE030570306.1:335149-361560 GCA_000404065.3 Pinus taeda
TTCAGTCCATGGTATTGGATGCTTCAGCATGTATAAATATGTGTTATAACATTAAAAGGAACATAATGAAAAAGCAAGCTGGTAGTCCCGGTTTTGGGATCCAGGGGAAAATCTCTGTGTATATGTGTTTTATGTGTTATGCTCTTGCATTGTTTATTTTATGTGTTTTAGAATTCGTATGCAGGTAATTTCTGTATGGGGTTAAAACCTACAAGATTTCCTTAGGTTAGGATCAATCAAGAGGGCCTACCTCTTAGTCGCTTATCCTGATTGATGATGTCCTCCCTTGCTCACTCCGACAATCTCTTTCTTCCTTATTCAAGCTCCTGAAACAAGTAAAAAACAACAACACACAAACATAATAATAGACAAATTTCAATCCATCCTGCTTAATGAGTCAAAAAGCATCAGGACATGAATATGTAATATTACAAAACATGTAGGAAATCAATTGATAGTTGCATATATTAATATCCAAGAGAGATTACAACCATTCACCTTGACGTCGCAGTCTTCCTCTGACAAGACCAGGTTCCCACACACTTTTGCTAGCACTTCATGATGGCTTCAAACAACAATAGTTTAAAGACACTCCCCTTTAGGCTTCATTTCAAACCAAAACACGCTTCTCCCTCACACAACTAGATGGCTACAACTAGTAAAAGCTTGCTTGTCTAATAGCATACTCACACTCATCCAACACTCTCACTATATCACTGCAACTAGTTTGTGCTTGGGAAGAAGGGAGGTTTATATAGGAAAGATGAATGGGAGATGGATCATCTTCTCATGGGAGAAGGACTTATCCCTTGAGGTAGTTCCATCATTATAGGGGAAAGGAGCCCAAGCTATCATCATCGACCCCATCCAGCCAAACCATTTACCAGACTTCCGTTACGGAGCTTTTAGAGATGGAAGCTTCAGTTCTAATTTCCATAACGAGACCGATGTGACTAGAAAACAACTCAGTCGCACCGATCAGCATGGGAAATAGTGCTAATCTCTACACATCAAAGTGGAGGAGAAAAAGGCCATTAGCACCGATCTTGTACATTGGGAAAAACAGAAGTTTTAGGGGAAATGGTGCAAAAGGGAAATGATCTACTCATGATGAGGGACATAATGGGAGTTTCTCCATGATGAAAAAGCATGTGGGGTTCATTGTAGAGGTCCTCCAGTATCAAGGAACAGGGAGTACAGGGACAGTGACAAAATGTCATATAACAGATGCCCCCTAAAGCATGAAGGCTACACCTGAGTGAGGGATGAAATGATATATAAATCAGTGTGGGGAACCGGTCTGCCATCGGAAAACCTGCAAGCAAGTACAAATACATATACATACACTAAGATCTCTATTAAATGATACATGAATTGTGGCATGGACGCAACCATCTAGAGAATGATCATGTAAATGGATCTAGGTATCGACGCAACCATCCATCAAAGAGGATCATAATCAAACCAAGGTATGGTTGTAGCCATCCAATAAGGAGAAGGATCACATATGATAACTCATGGTCTGGCTATAGCCAGCCATTTGAAATAGACATGAATATCATCATAACCATGTCACACCACTTCACAACTTGGACACTTTTGTAATCTGAGTCCAGGGTCTCGCACTCCAACACGACCCGATCAAAGTACATATCCTAGCATGTGAATAGATGTGTTGACGTCAAACATGTTAGAAAGTCGCTTGATTACCAGTCAATGATGTGAACTGTTAACAAGCACAAGAGAAACCACCAATAATGACAATGGCCCTCAACGTACTATCAGAACAATTCATGGATGTGAATACAAGAACTAAAGTTGAACATCTGCAAAATCACCCGATTGAAAGCCAATGATGTGAACTTGTTGTCGATTGTGAAGAACTTGCAATTAAGGCATGCAAGCTCTAAGGTACTGGAAGGGAGTGTCTAGATCAACTTCCCTGATAATGAGCTAATGTCGACAGAAATTGATTGTGTCAAAGGAGGGCCATAATTAATTCCACATCATCGACGCAAGATGAGAGGATGCAAAAATGATTTTGGATGATATAGAGAATTAGAGGTAAGTGTAAATGCAAAATGAAAACTCTTGCACATATTAGTGACACAATTGGAAGTTTGGCAGCTTTTGGATCCATGGGATCGGTGGTCATGGCAATGTATCAGAGATCAGATGGAAGGAAAAAATGAATGACCCAAACCTAGGAAGGTCAACGATGTAAAGGAGGATGTCCCAACCCGACATGAAGCAAAGAGTGTCATGTTCAAGAGTAAGCTACTGACACGACTCGATAGATTTCCAAAATTCCCCCCCACCATTTATGGCGAGTACCGCAATTATTTTTATCACAAGCTTGAAGAGGATAGCATATGCTTGCACTATACGTTCATCCTTCGGATGAATATGACCTAGTAACTTTAACGAGCCCTAGGAAGAAGAAACTTGTGTTTGTCATGGTGACGAACCCAATGTCATTTAATAGTTTAACGAGTATGACAAAGGTGTAACTCAGTTTCCTTTTCATGTTTAGAGAGTTTGAAAAGGACACGTAAAGGAAAACTCCACATGGTCCCTTTTCATACATTTGTGTCTCTCGAGCCTGAAAAGATAGAAAACAATACTTGAGAGAATCACTTGACCATTTTAGTCAAGGAGTACCTTTTTCATAAATAGTGCCTCCCAGCTTGAAAAGGGGTAAACTTATACTGGGTGCACGACATTTTGCATATGTTAACGAGTTCGAAATGACAAGGGCTCAGTCATCTTCTCATTTTTAAAGGGTCAGAAAAGAGCTGAAAGCGAACCTCTCATTTCTATTCTCTTTAACGTGTCAAAAAGGGAAAAATACTCGACGATATTTTCATATGAGTTTAACGAGTTGAGAAAAGAGCTGAAATATGACTCATCGCCATCGTTGAACATCCATCACTTGTCATTGCACAAGCAAGGAAAAGTGTATTATCGAGTCCTTGAGACAAAATAGGTGAAAAATATTCACAAGACCTGATATTTTCATGAAAAATTGAATAAATAGGGGAAAATTAAATATATTTTTACCACTCACCTTTTTACCTTTGCATTGAAGACTTTTACCCTCTTTCACCGTAGTTTTTTTGGATCAGGTCACGGGAGATCCAGGAGGTCAATTGATGAGCCAGCAGTTCTAGGTAAAAGCCAAAGCCCTGAGCTCGATTTTCATGCTATTCATTTATGCTTTTAACCATTTTTTTGGATTTTTAGGGAGGTTTTTGGGATTTTTTTTTTTGCCTTCATTCGGTGTGATTTCTGTGCAAGGGATCCCGCCGACCGAGGGTCATATGCACGACGATCCATGCTAACCGATGCGACTGTTTCTAAAACAGGCTCGCTGACGCTGTGGATAGGGGAAAAAAATTTCCTCAAGAACAGACCGTTAAAGTTTGATTTTTATGTACCAAAATTGATGATTGACTCAAATAAATGGCTTTTGCAGGAGAGAAAATGAAACAAATGTTGGATTGGAGGGAAATAAAACATGAAGATGTGGACACCCAGGTAATGAATGATCCAAATTTCTTCGAGGCTTTGAGGGCTAGTGGGCTCCTCAAATTTTTCCTTACACCAGGATGAGGCCCAACCCGAATTGCTTCAGTATTTGATAAGCCTTTGGGACATCAATCATGAGATTTTTGTCATTAGGGACCAGGAGCTAGAGTTGACAACTTCAAACATTTACTTCATCACTGGGCTATCTCGTATAGGTGAGATAGTGAATTTGTGTGGATCATATCTGGTCGGGGCAAGCATATCTTCCCTGCTTACTGCGCATTGTCCTGAGGCCTTGAAATCCAAAAGCAGGAAGATTGAGATTTCCAGTGTACAGGATTTGACACTGAGGGTGCTTCTATTAACCATCAATAGAGTGGTAGGCTCATAGGTGGAACATGAGACTATTAAGTCGAAGTTCCTTTACACTATAAACTGTAGAGCTCCCATGATATTCAACTAAGTAGAGGCCCTGAAGATGAATATTAAGCACCAGTTGTCCAAGGCGAAGGTGGGAAATCTAAAGCAATTTGGCTTCGGATCAGTACTTATGACCTTCTTCTTGGAACAAGTGCCACTGTTCTAGTATCAGTTGACTAAGGTTGATCCTCCTGCGCCACGCGATTCACGGATGGCCTGCTGGAGTCATTTGATGCCCAGGATCATTGGGGGTCAGCAGATGTCCTACCGACCAACATCCTTTTCATGTTTATGATGACAAAAAATTGTTGTGGAGGATTGGTCATACAAAAACACTGATTTCCATGGAGACCTGGATATGCCCTTTCCAGATGGGGAGGACTTCGATGATGAAGGTAAAAAACCAAACCAATTTTTTTGATTTTGATGTTTTCTAATTGTTTTTAGGATATGCATGCTTATAAAATTTCTCTTGTGTATGCAGATGTTGGACCAGAGCGGCCAGCCTGGATGTCCCCAACAGCTAGGCGCTATCCTCGTCTTATTAACGTTGTCGCCCCTTATCAGGAAGGGAACAATAATGAGGAGGACATTGCAAGGAACCTCGAGGGGTTGACTCATGGTGTCCCTGAGTATGCTCGGATAAGAGACATGCCTCAGCGGTACCAGAGGCACACAATGGTAGTCTTAGATCGGATCTGTTGATTACTGAGTTGTGTAGGGTGAGCTATTTTGTGCTATCATGACCACCATGCCAAGTAGTTCCTAGGTCCAGTATTTACATATTTTTTGAGGCCTGCGTGCCACGAATGTACGAGGCCTGGGAGCCGTCGATGTTATCGGAGACATACATATATTTTTTTGGGTTTTTATGTATAAAATTTTTTCACATATGTATATATGTTATATTTTCTTGTCTATTATGGTACAAATGTCTATCCAATACATAATTTTCTAATGCATATGTTAATGTATTCATGCGTCTAGGAATATGATGATATGTGATATAATCAAAATGTCTTTCCAACATACAGGTACAGAGATGCATTCATAATATTTGAGGGTTCTTGACGGAATATTGCCCTTTGAGTTGAAGGACAACAAGTTGTGAATGCAGGTTGACAACCAATTCTCTGATGCCCAGAGCGATGGCTTCTGATAACATTTCGATGACCGCACTGTATTCAACAATGTTGTTGGTTCTACGACCTAGGTAGATAGCTTGAAGATAAATCAACTCACTGTTAGGGTTGTAAATAGCCCATGTTGCGGATGGTAGGTTCTGAGTACTTCGGCAAGCACCATCGGTGAAACCAATGTGAGGAGCTGCAGACATCTACAAAGCACAAAAAGTATAGTAAATAGGAAAGTTGTTTGAAAACTTCCACACAAAACCACACTGTATAGAAATGAATCACACATTAATGTACATAAGTAACCATGCAAGATGACCTAAGCATAGTACTTTTTGAGGTAAAGCCTATTTCAAGGCTTATCGAGAGGATTTCCTTCATAATCAATAAGTTCATAGGCTCCATTCTGCAAAACACATTTTACATATAGGGTCGTGCCACATAGGTTCGAACTTGCCTGCCCCCAGCTTATCATTAGCTTGGTCATATAGCATGACCAAATCACCCTTAGAGAAAGAACGAGGGGAGACCGACTGGTGGAAATGGGATTTGACCCATTTCTTTTGTGCTTCGATGACCAAGGCAGTGAGATGATGAGTCTCATCCAGTCGTTCCAAATATAAGAGGCGTTCCTCTTGAGGTGATGTTTCGGGTATAAGTTCAACATCCAACTTAAGTGAAGGAATATCACATTCGATTGACAAAGTTGCTTCCAAACCATAGACCAACTAGAATGGTGTGAAACCGGTGGCATATTTGGTTGAAGTTTGGTAGGCCCATAGAGCTGCAAAGCATGAGATGCCAATTTGATTTGTGCATCACAATAGTATGCTGAAGCATGGTGACCAAAACTTTGTTCACAACTTCAACTTTCTTGTTGGCCTGAGGGTAATATGGGGTCCAGCCATCGTGGTGCAAGCCCAATGTAGATGTCAGTTCTTCCATCATGTAATCTCTGAAGTGGGAGCCGTGATCTGTGACAATGGCTTGGGGTATGCCGAACCTGGAAATAACATGGTTAAAAACGAATTAAGATGTTGTCTTACCATCTACTGAATATGTAGGCATTTCTTTGCCCCATTTGGTGAAGTAATCCACATCAATGATAATGTAGCCATGCCCCCCAGTCGAACGAGAGTTACATGTCATATAATTGATGCTCCATTTTGCAAAGGGACCAACGATAATGATCGGGTGTAGTTGAGTGGGTGGAGCACACATCTTGCATTGGTAGATTTAACATTCATCACACTTACGAACAACAAGAATGCAATATTTAAAGATGGATGGCCAAAAATAACCAGTGAAGGATTTTCTAGAGCTGTAGCATAACCAGACGTATGACCACCACATTCCCCAAAGTGGCAGTCATTGAGAACTCTTTCAGCTTCCTCAATCGTGAGGCATTGGCGAAGAACAAAATTGACACTGACATGGTATAAAGTATCACCAATAATGTGGTAGGGTTGAGAATGATGCTGAATCCTTTGATGATCATCTTTTCTTAACGCGGACCGAAATGTGGAGGTTTGGAGATAGACAATGATATCACCATACCATGGATCAAGGGTGCTAATTAGGAAAAGGGTCTCATTTGAGAGTTTCTCCATGATGACAAATCATGCAAGCTTCACTGTAGAAGTCCTCCAGGATCAAGGAATGGGGAGTATAGGGACAGTAAAAAAATGTTGTGTAACACCTCTCTATCAACTTGTAATCTTTCAGCAAAAGGAGGTGAAGAGTGGATACTAATGGTTGCTCTATGTTAGGAGTTATGTTTATTGGTTTTTTCTATTTTTCATTTTCAGTATTCTAGTTTTGAGGAGATTTTCCTTCAAAACTTTTATTTTGCTGTAGAGAATCTTCCTCAGAATTGTCTTGTTCTTGAATAAATACAGAAGGCTTTTTCTTTTCTAATATCCTACCAGATCTCAGTTGGACATCATTGAGATCTAAAGGAGTGATCATATAAGTTGGAAATTGATGTACTTCCACCATATAAGTATTCTGAAGATTTTTATTGTTGGGGTTTGGTAATGGTTGGGCAGGTAATTGATTTGGTCTCTGTGGAAATGGCAATGAAATTTGAGGGTTTTGGTTTTGAAGTTGGGGTTGTTGAATTTGTTTAGGAATTTGTTAGGGAGGATAGTTTGGATATGATGGAGGATATTGATAGTATGGAGAGAATCTTCCATAAGGATTTTTCATTCCTTGAGCCCAAGGTTGAGTTTGAGATTGAGATTAAGGCCAAGGTTGTTGCCAAGAATTCCAATTTGGTGGATGCTGCATATACATTTGGTTCTTAAAACCATGGTTTTGTTTCCCCAACCAAGGTCTTCTAGAGACAATGCAAAGATATTCTATTGGATTTGAAATTTTTTCCTCTTGAAAAACAACCTTAAGACCAGGAATTGAAGGACAAATTTTGGTCTCATGGTTTTTTGAACAAATCACACAAGTATCTATATTATTTTTGCATCCAAGGGGAATTCTCTTAAAGTGTGATTCTTTCTGCATTTGGGACAGAAAATAGCTAAAGCATTAGTCTCATATTTCTATTTTTTTTTTTTGTAACTTAATGGTGTCTATCTGTTCACTAAGGCTCCCTAGAATATCTGTTTTAAATTCATCAAGAATGTTTCCAATTTCTGCCCTACTCACTGATCCAGTTGTAGATTTATTTACTCTAACAAGAGAAGGATCTCTTGGACCTTTCCCAGTTTTGGACTTTCCTGTTGAGAGATGAACACATAATTCTCCAATGTCACTTAATGGGAGTTGAGAGATATCTCCCTTCCCCATCATGTTAAGGATGTCTATCCACTAATCTCTAATGGATTTTAATAAAAGAGATTTTAAAGTATCTTGATCTAAGTTATCCATTTTTGCTCTTTTTACGTTATAGTTGAATCTTCCACTTAAATCCTCCAAATTTTTATCCTCTCTTTGCATCATTTTGAACACTTCATCTTTGTGATTGATAGGCATGCAATAATCCAAATACCTATCCAAAAACACTTTCTTCATGTCATTCCATGTTCTAATAGACTGAGTGACCAATCCCATGAACCATTTTAAAGCAACTCCTTTCAATGTTTAAGGAAACAATTTGAGTTTTTGAGAGTCTTGTAAATAATCATAAGTTATGCACAAGACTTCAAATTCAAATAAGAAGGTTTCAGGATCTTCTCTTTTTAATCCATGAAAATTTGGGATGAATGAGGATGAGATATTTTTCATTGTGGCATCTATTTCTTCATCAACTATAGGGAATCCAAAAGAATTATCAAATTCCCTATTTCCTCTACCTCTTCCATTATTTCCTCTACCTTCTCCATTATTTCCTCTACCTCTACCTCTTCCTCTACCTCCTCCTCCTCCAAATAGTGAAAATTCTCCATCCTCTCCTTCTTCTGCCATTATAGTTTCTTCAGAGTTAATATAAGATTCAACTTGCAAGGTTAATTGTTCTTCCTCTGGTTCCTCTATCAATGGTATGTGGAAGAAAGGTTCCACTTCTTCTTATCCACTAGGTATTCTTAATTCTTCAACTAAAATATGTTCCCCTGTAGAGGCGAAAAAGGCTACTCCTTCTGTTAGAGATCAAATATTTTCTTCCTCTAGGACTGCCTTAGTAGATCAAGTAGGAGATCCTCTTGATTGGATTTATGACCTTAGAACTTCAGGAGGTCTATGGTTAGGAATGTGAGTTTGAGATGGAGGTGTATCTCTCTTAGTCTTGGTGTAGTAAGTGGTGTTATAGGAATTGAACTCATGCCTCTAGCTATGAATCTACACCTAGAGTCTCTTTCTCTATGCATATCACTTTTTTTGGATGTAAGAGATGAAGTTACCTAATTACACTTCCCCAACAATGGCGCCAAAATTTTTAGTCAATTTAGTGTCCTAAATTTATTGCATAAATTATCAACCAAGGTTTGTAGACTAATGAAGTGTGATGCACTATATGTGCTTAGTTAACTTTTCTCTTACTTCGTTGTTTTGTATTTTATGTTTGTTTTTGGGGTTTCTATTCTTTGATGTCTAAGAATATACAATCTATGAGAAATTTAAATGGATATAATGAATCTTAAAGGAAAGGAAAGGTTCCTAAGTTAGTCTAATCTCCTAAAAATGGACCAAGAATCGTTGACTAGTTAGAACCTAATAAGAAAACAGAGCATCTATCTTATCTTATCATTAGTCCTAATCAATGGATCTAATTCTTAAAACTAGAAGTGATATTGATGTAGAAGGTAAATAAATAATTGCATTCATTTAAACATTGAACAATTCAATTTTGGAATATGATATAATCAATCTCGTTGAAAGGATTTTTTGGAATGTCAAGTGATGCAACTAAGGACCTGAAAGCAAAAAATAAAAGGTAAAAGCATGTAAAACTAACAATGTATTGCGTAAATTCAATCACTATATGAATTAGATATTTGACCATTTAAGTTAGGATCATCATCATTTTGAAATGGTTTTTGAGAACATCTATTAACACAGTTAATTGACAGTTCTATTCTAAGAAAATGTATAACAAAACAGTAAGAAAACTAAGCAAATGTGTATTCTTATTACTTCAATATTCATTCAGTTTTGGAAACAAAGTCACTTTTCCATAAAGTATCTCAGAAGAACAAGGCTACACAATTGTGATTTTATCCTTACACTATTGGTTAAAAATTGAAATGAAACATCATTCTAAATTAGAGAAAACAGACTTGTTGAAAACAGAGTAATAGAAATTAAACTGAAAGCAACAACTGAAAAACCTCTTTCAGTACAGGGGCCCTCTACAACTGATGTGGCTGGAATTCTAGCTATTTGAAGATGCACTTTAAGCCATCATTGACAAAACGAAGTTTGTATTATGAACAAAACGAAGTCTAAATACAGAGTATCAGCAAAAAGCCTATAATTCTTTCTAGATTCTAACTACTTCTTGGTTCCATGCAACCGATATTTATGGGAAAATAACATAACTATTTAGGAGAAAAACTTGTTACATGTGGCTAATTCGAATTAAATATATCATGTCTGTTTATGAGAAAAACTTGCTACAAGTGGCTTAATTCGAATTGTAATAGGACTTTTTAACTTTTGATCAGCTACAACTTGCCTACATTGAATTAAATCTTCATCAGAACTGTTAGACTCTTGATTAGCTATGAAAGAGCAAATCAAGAGTCCTAATGCTTCTAGGTAACGTATTTGAATCCATAGTTGACCATGACTTTAGGCACGCTTTTCTATCGATTTGGACTGAGTGAATAAGATAGAATCCATGTGGAGATGATTCTGGAAATGCCCATGTGGCCCAGTTCTTCATTTGACCCCTGTAACCTGTCAAACCATGAGAGTAGCTACAGAATCCATAGTTAACTACAGATTAGGCTGCGTTTTGTAGCTAATTTGAAAAAATCTATTAAAATAGCAAGAACATGAAAACGTAATATGGTGATCATTTTAATGATTTCCTAAGACAAAACCTAGCATTTATCATTGGTTGTGTCTGTAGTCTTATGAGAAAATGAGAGAAAAATGTGAGAACAAATGTCAAGGAGAAGGTAATTACGAGGTTCACCATAATCCTCAAAATACATTTTATCATTGAGGCCTCTATTCTTTTTATTTTCCTACATTTTCCCTCTACTTTTCTTAGCATGCAAATTTATATCTATTTACCTTCCTTTTATCATATTTTACTTTATTTTCATAAATAAATGCCAATTATGCTTCTTTTCCTTTTCCAATGTCTTTGCCAATTGCCATAGCCATTATTTAATCACAAGTGATGCCCATCACTATGTTTTACCCAACATTCAACTTGGAATACATATCTTATGAGCTTGGTTTTATTTTATTTACATGGAAAATCAACTAGGGGTTGTTACAGTTTGGAAATAAGAGGTCATTTGTGGATATAAGTAAAAGAAGGAATGAGCCCTTTCCCCAATTTCTTGGTCACATAAAATGTTATAAATGTGATAATTATGGCCATAGATCATTATATTTCATGTATGGAATTCTTAGATCTCACTTTTAGTTTAAGCAATCAAAACACGTAGCATAGTTCATGAAGGATAAGAAACATAAGAAGAAAGGCCATTGGATGATCTCCTCACTATAGCATGTCAAAGTATCCTAAGAAGGAAATGTAATAGAATATGGAGGAAAAAAGAGGATCAAACAACAAGCCCTAACATATTTGTAAAGGACTTTGAAGAAGGACATCTTGTATATAATGTTTCAGCCAATAACAACATGAAGACAATCTACTCGGTGGGGTAGATATTTGAATTCTTCTTAGTAGAATATGGCTTCAAAAGAAGCCAAATGAATTAGGTAAAATTAGCAAAAGAAAAGTGCATGAACTTGGGGGGAGCTTCTAAAAGAAAAGGAAAGTTTCTTCATTATTTTAATACTTCAGTTTTGATAACAGTTGGTTAAGCGTAAAATGTTTTCCTTGTTTCTAATATATCACTTGATCATGTATTTCAAATATGTTCTGAATTGAAGAAAAGGTTAATGTTGGGATGGGGTCCCTATGGTCAAATTTTTTCAGTTAAGTAAAATTTTGTAATAGTTTTTGTGAAAGAATATAAAGTATCCGCAAAATGTGGAAGCGGAGAGTGCAACTAAGAAAGAGTCAAAGGGGAACTACTCCCTTGTATAGGTAGGTGATAGTTCAGTTTTGACTCACCCATGGTCCGTGGGACATGATATTGTAATGAAAAGGGTGTATATAGTTGATTCACAGCGAGCCTAAGCGATAACTTTTTGGTGAAGAATTATTTTAAGGGCAAGGTGCTAAGGCAGGAAAGGTCTGTTTCATGTACTTAGGCGAAAGGGGAAGGCTCCCATAGCTGAGTGCGCAGGCCCCTGTAGCTTGCTGCGTAGGGATAAGAAGTCTGTATCAAAACATTTACATCCTAATAAAGACTGTTTTGAGACAAATCTATGCATCTATGTCTCATTTATTTACTTCTATTTAAGTCTATGTATCTTCGCTCTGTGATCTGTTTTATGTGAATTAATGCTTAATTTCTGAGCAAAACAGATTGATCTATAATGTTTAGGCATAATAAGTATAATTAACCTCCTTCATGGAGATCAGGAAGTTCCTAGATAGATATTATTTAGTTAAAAATTCTTAAAGGATAGATCTATGTGACGACAAATATAGGTTATAAGGGCCTCAAAATATACAATTTATTGCATGAAAGTAGTGAATCTCTATCTTTTATGCATGTTAAGTACAAACAAGTACATTTCCGAAGGTCTGAAGGTCATTGGAGTAGTTGACAATCGGAAGGAATAGATTTGCACAAAGGTAGATCTAAGCTATAATATCCTTAGGAAGACCATCACATAGGCCTCTAGATGAAGAAGCTTAGTTCTAGCATCCCCCAATATTGCTTCGGGTGAGACTGCAACCTGTGCTACACGTTATTTCCAAAAGGGCCAGCAATTAGGGTTTTGTTGTTTGGCATGAATAACTCTAACCCTGGGTTGGGATCCCTTAAGCAACAAATGGTTCTGTTTCTAGGACCAGGATCAATATGAGAAATGTGCAATGTCAAATAAGTGGTTCTCTACTAAGAAGGAAATTGAGAAGTGGCTCGATCGAAAGGAACACACATTCACAACTCAGGAAAACAAAAATATGTGGTTATCCAAGGAGCAGTGGTTGAGTAGATACTTATACTCAGACGAAACCGAGACCTTTCGAATGGCTGTTTAGATTGGTGGATAGTCAGGGTATGTGGAGACTTGATGGTCCTATTGTGTGGACTCCAGAGCTGGTGAGGTGCTTGGAAGCCTTAGAAAATAACATCACACCGGTCGTTGATCACTAGATTGATTGAACACTCATAGGGTTTGTGACTGAGTTCATGATCGATACATTTGTCAGTTACAACGGAGCAGAGCGTAGGCTCTTCAAGGGACCATGACGTAAGTATTTAAAATATCTGAAAACTTAGTTAAGATGTTTTTGTGTGAAAAGAGGGTTATCCATTACCTTGATTTTTGGGACTAGAGAAGTGGAAAACACTTTAGAAGGAATGGAGAATTGGGCTCTGAATATAGTTCGATATTGGGATCCTTGTCGAGTAATGACGAAGGAACGATTCTGAATACACCATGAAGTGTGTTGTAGTTGGTAAGTCAGAGTATCTTGCAGATGCCTCATCCATCCACTCTGCCTCCACCTCCACCTCCACCGCATACACCTAAACCTTCACCTCCACCTCCACCTCCACCTCCACCTCGACTTCATACACCTAAACCTTCACCTCCACCTCTGTCTCCACCCCCGCCATTCAACATGGTGAACACAAAGAAGATGTTGATCTTTAAAGGGGTAGGGAGTGAAGACCCCGAGAAATTATGGTTTATTGCAAATGATGTGTGGAAAGCATAGCATATCATTGATGATAATCTAAAGAAATCACAGCTAGTCACAATGTTGTAGGATAGAGAAATGACCTAGTATATCAAGTACTCTCAAGATCATCCTGTCGCGACGTTGGAAGATACTCAACAAGCGTTGAACCGTGAGTTTAAGAAGCTTAAATCTCAAGCCCAATTTGTAATAGAGTTGAAGGAGATAAATAAAGTGGTGAATGAGTCCTCATGGGATTTCAATTAGAGTCTAAAATTCCTGATCCGGCAGGCTAATATGAACATCATAGACGAACAACATAAATATTGGTACATTGCTTCGTTCTTCCCCACTTAAGATTACCATTATCGCAACAGAAGATAGCAATGCAAGCAGAAGTTGTGGAGATCATGATGAGGTTGGAAGCCTCTCCAATACAAGATACAAACATTAGAGTACAACATATTCACTTGCAGCTGGTAATTCTACACCTGGAGTTGCAGATCCTAAAGAAGGGAAATGAATCCCATCCTGATGTGTGCGCTAAAGTTTGGTGCTTAAAATACAAGGGTTATGGGCATGATAAATACCATTGCCCAGTTTATCAAAATTATCTTATTAGGGAGCGTTGTCCCCCTGAAGCTAGAAAATACCGTCGGGGCGAGCGCAAGAGTACCTCTGTGGTGCACTATTTGTCAGGTTACGGGACATCATGTGACAGGAAATTGTCATCTACTACAAAAGTTTGTAGAGACCCCCCAACAATTTTTTTACAATTTCTACAAATCTATAGGTCACGATGAGCACCATTGTCAAAGTTATGAATTAATGATGGATAGAACCCCTACCTACCGAATGCAGGTAGAAACTCGGCCTCAGGAGAAGAGTGTGGGCGTAGCACGCAGAGGATTCCAAGTTCATGGAAGAGGAAGAGGAGGAGGGGATGGCCGAGGTAGTGGCCAAGTTATTTGTTATAACTGTGGTGATGTTGGTCATTTTGCGCATGGCTGTTAGAACCCAACACACCCGTCTTGTCAATATTGTAGACAATTCGATCATGTGATAGAATATTGTTCAATACTTATAGAAAAGATACAAGAATAGAATACATAGACCCAACAACCTACACAAAATATCTAGATGATGAGGGCAGAAACACACAAAGAAGATCACAGTGTTAATATAGTAACCATAGTGGTATGGACATGGGTGAAGATAAGGGAAAGCAGCTAGAGACCGAAGGATGGGTGCACAAGGCCACTAAAAAGGAAGTCGGGTTTGACCTCAACTGGGCTAAAGAAACTTTTAGGAGGCTAAAAATAATTTCGTTGAAGGTTCTACATCCGGAAGTCAAGAGAAATTAGCTGTGTATAGTGAAGTGAAAGATGTGGATCCTTTGTTGTTAGCCACTTTCCTGAATACCTTTATGAAGTTGCTACATGATAAGAAGGTAGTAGAAGGGATCCAAGAGCTAATAGACAATTGTTAATGTAAAATTAAGGTTCCTTCAGAACAACCTGCTGTGAGGAAACTAGGTAAGCATAAGAAGCAGAAGGGCGCAAGATGAGGTTGACTGCGTAGATAGGAGAATACGAAATGGACCAAGTCATCCTGGATTGGGCTCTAATGTGAATGTGCTTCCTAAGAAGACATGGGAAAGGATGGGGATACCTATGCTACAATGTTCTCCTATACAGCTATGCATGGCCAATCAATAGAAGTATTCCTATGGGGCGCCTGTATGGGGTAACGATGGACATTGAAGGAGTGAGTGCAATGGCCGAATTTGAGGTAATGGAAATAGTAGATGGAAACAATCCTTACCATAATCTACTAGGAATTTATTGGGCCTTCAACATGGATGTGGTGATTAATCTGAAGAAGTGGAAGATGAAATTTGAGAGGAAAACGCTCAAGGTTATTGTACCATTGGACGCTGCTAAAGGAGCATGCTATACTGAACTTGTTCACGAATTTGTGGAGGACGATGATGATCTAGACCAGATATACAAGATCATGGCACAAGATAAATATTGGATCGATCCTATGGCCAATGTATAGATTATGTGGGATAGGGATAGTTCCTGTACCTTAGAATTGGATGAAGAACTCGAGCATTGGCAGAAGCGGTTGCATGAAGTATCTACTTTGTTGCAATATGATGAACAAATCACTTCGATGCGTATCTACACAGGTAAGAAAGATTCTGAACTATGAGAGGTTGAATGATGTCAATCTCTTTTTGGATGAATTTGAAAAGGAGGTGCTCAAGGAACATCGATTCTAGGCAATATAATTGGCACTACGCGTTATGCCCACCCAATGGTGGGGTACGCATAAGGAAAGATTCACTGATTGGAAGGAATACAAATGGATGATGAAGCTGTGGTTTGGATATGCTAATAACCGGATGACTGAGAAATATAGTGGAAGGGATGATCCACACAAACACTTGGCGTGGTGGAATCAATCTTAGCGAGAAGTGTCACAACAAGAGTGGGTGCATATCTTCTGTCACACCTTAGATACTATTCCAATGAATTTGTATTTGGAAATAGAGCTACACCATGGAATGACTGAATGGCATATTATGCGAGAAAGCTTCTTATTAACTTTCAACCTTGAGGATGGGTTTGAGTGCATTAATGAAGCGCTCCAGGAGATTAAGGCTATTATCTTTAGTAAGCATGAAGAACCGGTGGAATGGGTACAACCATATTGGAGTACACAACTGCGTTGCATGCTGGAATGCTACAATGTGACTACTGAAGAAGAAGAGGATCCACGAAATATTAATATTTCTGAAATTGAAGGTCAGTGCAAGGTTGAAGGACCTACGATAGAGAACCCTGATGTTACAGAGTCACTGAAAACCCGACAAGTAAATATTGGATCCAATGCGGAGCTTAAGTTCGTGAAGATAAGAGATTATTGGGATGAAGATATAGTCGATAAGGTGGCTAAACTATTGTGCAAATACTAGGATCTGCTCCCAATGAAGTTCTTGGATCTAAAAGGTATTGTAGGGATTTGGGCATAATAAAAATTACTTTGAAACCTGACATGAAGCCTGTCAAGCAGAGACCATATCGGCTCAATCCGAACTATAAAGACAAGGTACACAAAGAGCTTGATAAGATGATGGAGGCTAGAATTATTAAACCAGTTGAAGAATCTGATTGGGTGAGTCCCATGGTGGTTCAGGAAAAGAAGCAACAACGTGAAATTAGGATATGTGTAGATCTGAGGAAGCTAAACAATGCATGTGTGCATGATTTGTTTCCAACACCATTTACATATGAAGTGCTAGGGAATGTTCAAGGACATGAGACTTATTCATTCACTAATGGGTTCTTGGGATACCATCATATTAAGATTGCAGAAAGACAACCTTTGCGACAGAGTGGGGTTGATTTCAGTATACAGTAATGCCATTCGGGATAAAGAATTCGCTCACGATCTTCTCCAAGGTGGTAATCCAAATGTTTAAGGAGTTTATTCATAAATGCTTGGAGGTTTATTTTGGTGAAGTTCCATGTTGAAAGTTTGCACCTCATGCTAGATACGTGTCGCAGATACCAGATAGCGCTGAACTTGAAGAAATGTATATTTTTTGTGCCTTTTGGAATTTTTCTAGGCCATGTAGTATGTAAGCAAGGATTGATGGTAGACCCTGCAAAGATAACAATGATTGTGAATTTAGAAGCTCCCAAGAACGTTAAGCAATTGCATGCAACATTAGGCCACACGGGCTACTATAACAAGTTCATCAATTCTTATGCCTAGATAACACGTCGATGGAGAAACTATTAAAGAAAGATGTGACTTTTTATTGGGATGAGGAATGTCAACAGAGTCTTGACGTGTTAAAGGAAGATATGGTGACTACTCCCATCTTAGTATTTCCAGATTGGAAGAAATAGTTCCATGTGCATGTCGATGCCTCCTGTATTGCGTTAGGTGTACTATTGGCCTAGCCTAGCGAAGGTGACATTGATCATCCAATAACATTTGCAAGTAGGAAATTGTCAAAAGCAAAAAATAAGTATTCCTCTACAGAGTGTAAAGGGCTAGCAATGGTCTACGTGCTGCAAAATTTTTGACATTATTTGTTTGCGCACATTTCAAAATGTAGATAGATCACTTTGCTCTCAAGTACCTGGCCAAAAAGCCTGTGTTGGGAGGGAAGATCTGTAGGTGGTTGTTGTTGTTTCAGCAATATGATTTTGAAGTGATTGTGAAGCCCATACGGTTGAATGCGGGACCAGATCATCTATCTAGGATTGAGACAAGCAAAAAGACAACCAATTTATAAGAGGGATTGTCGGATGTGCAACTCTTTGCTGTGCACATTGCAGATGATCATTTTGCAAACATTATTTAGTTTTTAACTACTAGTAAAGCTTCGAAAGGATATTCTACTCAACAGAAGAAGAACTAGTGGTCTGCACTGCTAATTTTTCTGTTATAGTGGGACATTTGTATAAGATGGGAAAAAATGAAATATTGCACTGATATATTCTAGAGTTTGAGCGCGCTAGTATCCTCATCGAAGTACATGGAGGAGTGGCAGGAGGACACTATGTAGGTATAGTGACCGTGGAGAATATTCTACATGTAGGGTTATGGTGGCCAAAAGTGCATAAAGTTTCTAAGGAATTTTGTAAAGCATGCGATGCTTGTCAAAGGACGGGAAAGACTTCATGAAGAGATGAACTTCCCTCAAACCCCCAGGTTTCATTACATGTATTTAAAAAATAGGCAATTGACTTTATAGGTCTGATACAACAACTAGGGAGGAAGATAAGTGTGTGATACAATATTAGTGTGATGGAGTACTTAACCAGATGGGTGGAAGTGAAGCCGGTAAAGAATTGTACTATTGATACAGCTGTGAAGTTCCTGTTTGAATACGTCTTAACACTTTTGGGTGCCCTAAGGTAATGATGAGTGATAGGGGTACACATTTCTTGAATGAAACAATCAGCGCGATGCTCGAAGAATTCCAAGTTTACCATCAAAAGAGTATGCCCTACAACTCCCAAGCCAATGGTAGAGTGGAATCATTCAATAAGATTCTGGAGAATGCCTTGAAAAAGGTTTGGAACATGAAGAGGAATGATTGGGATGTGTGCATACTAGTAGTATTATGGGCATATAGGATGATGTGCAAGAAGTTGACACGCCAAAATTTGTTTAGATTGATCTATGGGATCGAGGCGGTGATGCCCATGGAATATATTTTTCCAAGCTTGCGCATTGTGGCTTTGACAGAGATGACAAATCGTGAGACCTTTGAGGAATGGATCACGCAATTGATAAAGTTGGAAGAAGACTAGTTTCTTACAGGATTTCACTAGAAAGTGCAAAAGGAATGAGAGAAGGCCTAGCATGAAAAGAATATTAAGCTGCACACCTTCAAGGTGAATGATCTCGTGTTGCTATATGATAGCAAGTTCATAAAGTTTCCAGGTAAATTTCAAATGCACTGGTTCGGACCTACGTAGTCAAGGAAATCACGGATGGTGGTGCAGTTTAGCTGGCGAAGCTGAATGGAGAATTGTTCCATGGAAGGGGGAATGGGAGTCAGTTGAATTTGTATATAGGGGATCCTTCCCCTACGCAATGATTATATGGTAGTAGGATAGTCTTAGCACTCTAGGAAGTTGCAAGGGAGAGAGAGACTATAAACTACACTGCCCGAAGAAGAGGAGAATGCAGGAAGGAGGCGGGGGTGACGATCATAGCATTCCCTTAAAATTGTAGAAGCGGATCAAGAAGATGACTTCACGACCTAGGAAAAATTAAAAATCAGACAAACAGGCACACACAGATCCAATGGTCCTCATTAAGGGGGACTTGGATGAGATCGGGGACAAGGTCCGAGATACAACAATGGAACTGTCGCAACAATTCCAAAAATCAATCAAAATCATGTAGAAATATCTACACGAGCTGCACATACAGACAGGTCAGTTGCAAGAGAGTGTGGGAAAAGCGAGTGGGGTTCAAGTGAGCCTGTAGCACGTGAGTAAGCGAATAATGGAAATAGAATGAACTCTTGACCACAAAGTCATTCCCTTTCTAGAAGGGACATTATGCACAAAGTCATAGGAAGGTAACACTCAACTCGGAAAGATCAAGGGCATGGGTATGAATCTAGCTACACTTCTCCTTCATACCCTCCACTCGCTTCATCAGGGGGTCTCAGATGAGCTTCGAATCAGAGAGAAATGCGTGCTTTCGGTAATTAGGGAAGTCAAAACGAATAATGAGTAGATCTTCACCGAAAATGTTTATGATCTTAAGGAAAAATAAGAGCTAGCAGCGTGAAGCTAGAGCCTAGAAGCAATAATTACACAAGCTTGCAATTCAGTTCGGAGCTACACATTCCAAAGGATGCAGCAGCTTCAGAAAAGTTTTAGAAATTGGTCGTTGCAGTATGACAGTCTAATGAGGAGGTAGGCCAAGTTAATTTTGATTTTCATATGAATATAGAACTGCAGTTGAAACTACAACCAACTACTCCACCAGAGGCCACGGACCAGTGTGACGCAGAACACATGTCTACCTTGGACAGTGCAGTAATGAGCTGCAATTGTCCCTTTGAAAATGAAATGGAGCTATGGACAATTTTGCAGGAGGAGTCAAAACTGAATATATTGGGTACAAAGATCATAGAGGCACAATAGAAAGTCGATGAGGTTAGGGCAACTGCGTGCACTTTGGTGCCAATCCAGTGCTTCGTGTGCTTACAAGAAAGGAAGGTGTTATAGGCATAGGTTGAGGAGATGCAGCGAAAAGAACAACTTTTTAAGATGTAGATTCAACCATGGATAGAGGAAGCGAGCTAGATTACTCTGGCTATCCAAGAGAAGTTGAATACTTTCAAGCAGACACAAAGGACCATGCGCCTCGTGCGGAGGGGCCAACTACAGATAAGTTGGTCAAAGAAATGCAGTAGGCCACAATACAGAGCACAATAGACCTTGAGGTATTGAAGATGGAGTTCAGTGAACTCCGCAATACAGTGAAGAAGCCAACTGAGTGACTTGAGGGCGAGTCACCATATTTGTGTTGGGGGCCTGTTGGGATGGGGTCCCTCGGGTCAAATTTTGTAATAGTTTTTGTGAAAGAATGTAAAGTCTCTGCAAAATGTGGAAGCATAGTGCACAACTAATAAAGAGTCAAAGGGGCATTAATCCCTTATATGGGTAGGTGATAGGTCAGTTTTGAGTCATAGCGAGTATAAGAGATAAATTTTTGGTGAAGAATTATTGTAAGTGCAAGGTGCTAAGGCATGAAAGGTCTATTTCCTATACTTAGGCGAAAGGGAAAGGGTCCTACAGCTAAGTGCATGGATACCTTGGTAAGTCCACAGCTGAGTGCATGGGCCCCTGCAGCTAGGTGTACAGGAATAAGAATTCTATATCAGAATGTTTACATCCTAATAAATATTATTTTGAGCTGAATATGTTCATCTGTATCTCATTTATTTACTTTTGTTTAAGTCTATGTATCTTCTCTCTCGTATAAGTTTTATGTGAATTAATGTTTGATTTCTGCACGAAACAGATGAATCTATAATGTTTAGGCATAATGAGTATAATTAACCTCCTTCACAGAGATCAAGAAGCTGCTAGATAGATCTTCTTTAGTTAACTGTTCGGAAAGGATAGATCTACGTGATGATAGATTTAGGTTATAAGGGCTTCATAATATATAGTTTATTGTGCGAAAGTAGTGAATCTATATCTTTTATGCATGTTAAGTACAAAAAGGTACCTTCACGAAGGTCTAAAGGTCATTGCAGTAGTTGACAATCGGAAGGAATAGATCTATAGAAAGGCAGATATAAGCTATAATATCCTTAGGAAGACCATCGCATAGGTCTCTGGATGCATAAGCGTGGTTCTATCATCCCCCAATACTGCTTCAGGTGAGACTGTAGCATGCACTACAAAGGTTATTGATGAAAGGGCCAACAGTTAAGGTTTTGTTGGTTGTCACGAATAACTTTGAACATGGGTCAAGCCCCCTTAAGTCAACAGTTAACAACTCAATGTTATGGTTTTGTTATTAATGTAATCATCTTATGCTTATGTGGTTGAAATTGAGACTTGAAATGAAGACATGATCTCTATTAGAATACTCTCTTTTGATATTGTGCACAAGTATGTAAAGCTCTAATCTAATTTAAAAGTGATTCAATAAATGGATATGGTCAAAGAGTGTCGGGTAATGTGTTGTGGTGATGCAATTTTAAGAAGTGAAGCTACACGCAATACAATAATTACTCCATCACACTTAAATCACAAGCATTAAAATGGTTATGGCTTCCACCATTGAGTAATCCAATTTCATTGTCTTTCTGTGTTGGAAGAAAGGATTATGTGCATAGCGGATATATTTTGGTCATTATAGAGACAATGAGTGTAATTGGTTGGAATTATCTAGGTCAATCTTTGTGATTCAATCCACAATCACATCTAAGCTAGTCACATGGAATAGTGGAATGCATTAATGCATTTTATTTGGTCCTTTTGGCACTTGACTTGGTCCAATATATCATTTTGGTGGTGACACTTCAATCCAAATTTCATGGATTGGTTTTGATCATTTGAATTTTTCATCGATCAAGAAATAGTATGGTGATTCCATGAAGTTGTGAGGGAATTCTATTTGCTTGAGGATAGTGTGAAAGTGTCCAAGTGTTAATCCATCCAATAAAGTATGATCTGATTTTTCCCCAAAATGCAGTGGAATGCATTAAATAATTTTATTTCAGTCATGGTGATTAAGCAAAGTCGATTTTGTCCAAATATCCACATTATGGATGCATTGACCTAATCAACTTAATGGTTGATTTGATCCTCCAAAATGTATTTGAACACGATTGATGCATTAAACAACTATTGACTTGGTCAATTGAGTTATTGAGCACTCATCGTGGTCTATGGATGGGGTTTGATTGTATTTTCACCTATGCACTAATGTCATGATTAAAATGGATGTTACATATGGGGTATATGCACTACAACATTGGAATGTAAACAGGTATAATGTGAAAAAGGATGATGTTGCAAATTACTAGGTAGATGATGGTTTGTGTGTTGTAATGTGATTTGAAATAAGAAAAGAAAATGGATCTGTGTGTTGACCCATTCAACAGAGAATGTGTCAATCCATTCACAAGTGGCTTCCTATATTTGAAAAATTTGTTGTTCTTAATTGGTCATGGTTTGTAATCTAGTGCATTTGACAACTCGGAAGATTAATTCAAATATGTATGCAATGGATCGATTGAGGGTGTGAATGTGTTGGTTAATTTGGTCTATACCTACTTGATCTAATTTCTAACAATTTAATTCAACCAACATAGTGAAATGCGTTAACCAATTTGACATTGTGGTGTTGAACAAATTCATTTAATCAAGCTTGATTTGGTCTTAATAGTGGAACAAAATGATTATATTGGACCATTCTTTTGGCACCTAAATTGGTTGGCTATTTAGTCAATAATTGAATGATATTTATTTGGTCTATGATCTGGTATGATTGGACCATCAATTTAAAAAAGTTTGTGTTGGATCCATTTTTAGTTCAGTAACAATGCATTCTAAAGCAGATTGATACACTTATGTAAAGATAGATCACTCCAAACAAATATTGTTGTCTGTAAGTAGTGTGCCCCTTCAATAATAGAGATATAGCTCTATAGAGTGATTGAAGTTGAAGCCTATGAGATGTATTTTTGAATAGTTATATGTATAATTGCTAATCGAGTCTATTGATGATTGCTTGAGAAAATGGATTGAGGTTATGTTGTGGGATTGACTGTGAATATCATTGTGTAACTCAATGTTTTGGTGTAAAGTAGTTTAGAAGTTAAATGGTAATCATTGGTTGATGATTTAATAATGAAAATGGAAAAATATTTAGTCATGAGTGATGCCAACAATTGGTGATCTTGCATGTTGACTAAAGACAAAATATTGATCGTGGATACAGTTTTGTAGGAGTTATAAATTAAAGTCAAAGGTTGTATTCTTGCTGTCACAATTATTGATCATATTGATGTTTTATATTATTGAGGTTAATTGTATATAATTGAGTTATCATTGTTCCATTGGGCTAAGTTGTTTGATGTGTCAACTTGTTATTGATGTTGTCTACAAATGTAGGACACTAGATCAAGACTAATGGGGTGATGCATTGGAGGCTATGCATTTTGATATGCACTTGGATTGATCTGTTCCTGCAGTGCGTTGAAGAATATTTAGTTGTGCGAATGAAGGTTAAATTTGAAGTTATTGGAGAAAGAGTGTTGATTTTTCCTTGTCACTTCAGAAGCAAGTCAACATGATCACAAATACACTAAAATGCCACAACAACAAGCACTTTGCACAATGAAAAATGTGCAACAGTGAATCAATTATCACATAAGAATTTTGCAAATACAAAACTTGTTATATTACAAATTTAATATAACAACATAGTTCTCCCATACCAAGGATAATTGCCCTTAAATTTAGCCGTAATACAAGGAAAACTACAGATTGATGTCAACAAGACATGACCATAAATCTACCTTTGAATAAGACACACTTGACTTACTTACTAAAGGATATCTCACACCAACCCTTTCAGTCCACATACTTTGAACACATGGCATGTCCTTTTCCACCTATACACATAGATAATATGCTAGTTCAAAACCTCTTCCACTGCTTCTCATAAGGTCTTATGCAACTTCAAAACTTCTTGCACATTTAGCTCATTAAACTTCTATAAATCCCCTTGTTACGTCAAGATGAATGAACATAAGGTCTTCAATTCTACCCTCTAAAAGTCCTCTTCTTCTCCAAAGGGTTCTATACTTAGGGTATTCACAACACTACCCACACACAACAACTTTGATCCACCAAAGTCACTACTCTTAGGGTCTTTACAAGCCACCCACTTATAGAGATTTATCACATGAAATTGTAGTACTTCTGGCTACTAATGCATCCAGTGAACAAATAATCAATTTTTCATTGGGCTTTTCACCCACAACTTTGGGTATAACAAAGCCCACCACTTGGGTACATTTCTATTGAAACTTATTTTCATGGGTCACCTCCTCACAAAACTAGTACCCTAGGGGTTGTGGGATTACCTCCCAAGCTACACAATTCAACACTCCCTCCTAGTGAGGGAGGTACTTATACTGCTCAGAAGTAACTCATCATCGTCTGTGACACTAGCCCAATCTTTGACATCCACCACTATACCAGACCCTACAGAATGAACTGTTGGCATTATGTTTCTGGTATGGTTATATGTTACAGGTGTTGTACTTGATGGAAACCCTCTCATAGAAGATCATCTCACTTGTATACATTCAGATGAATCTAAAAATATCAGATGTGACAGAGTGCATGGGTTACCGGACAGCAAAAAGGGATCAGATGATAGTTCACAAGTAAGCTTTGCCATCAAGTCCAAAGGGGGAGATTGTTGGCATTATGGCTAAAGTTTTGTCCTTGATGGCAAAATCACTCAGATGATAAAATTATAGTGCAGCAAAGTTATTTTCAAGTTCACGGAATTTTTATGCAGAGAAAAGTTTTACTTCATGTAGAGAAAGTTCACGGAATTTTTATGAGAGAAAAAAATTGTTTCATGTGGAGAAAAGCTCACGGAATTTTATGTAGAGAAAAGTTTATTTCATGTGGGAAAACTTACCTTTGGTCCATGGTAGTTAGTCCTTGGAATTGAACCTATGGAGAAAAGTTTATTTCATGTGGGAAAACTTACCTTTGGTCCATGGTAGTTAGTCCTTGGAATTTGAACCTATGGAGAAAAGTTTATTTCATGTGGGAAAACTTACCTTTGGTCCATGGTAGTTAGTCCTTGGAATTGAACCTATGGAGAAAAGTTTATTTCATGTGGGAAAACTTACCTTTGGTCCATGGTAGTTAGTCCTTGGAATTTGAACCTATGGAGAAAAGTTTATTTCATGTGGGAAAACTTACCTTTGGTCCATGGTAGTTGTCCTTGGAATTTGAACCTATGGTTTTTGGACCATGGCATCTCGACAGACGTGTTGATCCCTAGTATTGAGTTGATGGTTTTGGTTTGTTATGGTTTTGGCCCATGGTATTGTTTTATTTTATTATTATTATTGAGCCCCATGATCCATGATTTGAGGAAGAGCTTGCCTATATAAAGCAAAGGAGATCATTTGGCTTAGGCATGCTTTTGGGTTGAATATCTTAAGATCTGAAATATTGGGTTATTTGTTTCAAAAGCTCGATCTATATGAAAGTGAAGTGGAAAGCGAATCTGTGAAGGGTGATCTCTCGAGCGTTGTAGCTGTGGAAGTGCGGAGGCGCCGCAGGAGGAGACGCCGCAGAAGGTGTTCTGGGTTTAGTTTTTTGTTATTGTGGATCTGGTTATCTGGGTGACTTACTCGTACTTGATGATCATTTGATATTTATGGATCCAGTATGAAAATTAGATGAAACGTGGCCTTTCAGATTATGTGTTGTGCTTCAGTGTATCCAGTATGAAAATTGATTAAACGTGGTACCTGGAGGAGAGAAGATTGTAGGCCAGCGCCTACGTACTAGTACTTAAGCTAGTACAAAAGCAAAGGGGAATCTTTGGAGCATTGTAGCAGGTAGCAGCCTGCGTACTAGTAAATGGATCGGCTAGTACAAGAGGAAAAGGGGGTGTAGCTCCCCGTACTGGTATAAGACTGCACCAGTACAAATATTGTAAAAGGATTTCTTATTAAGAAGAAGATTGAGATTACTTGCAGCAGGTGGTTTTCTCCCGCATTGGGTTTCCACCTTATATCATGGTGTTCATGTGTGTGCCTTATGTGTGATGATCTATTCTATGTTACTGCATCTGTTAACTGATAATATGGTTGATAATGTTCTAAT
>APFE030570311.1:7459-37379 GCA_000404065.3 Pinus taeda
CCATGGTATTGTAAATGGCATCCGCCCGTGGTATTCTAAAATCCACCCATGGTATTCATTCACCCATGGAATTGACCCGTGGTATTGTAACTGGAAAATACTATAAGTAACAAGTCACATTTTGTAAAAGGACAGATTGTCCGCCACAATGTAGCCTTTACAGTTCAGAGGGATGTAGCTGCCACATCTCTTCTCAGAGATAAGCTACCATTGCACTAGTTGGTTTATTTCCACTTGGGTTTTAATAAAAAGGTTCTTTGTGGTTTTGTTTATTGGGCATTCTCCTATTTTTCTTCTGGAAATTAAATCTTTCAGATCTTGGGAGTCTCTCCCCCAAGATCAGGATCACCAAGGTATCCCTTGGATTTTGTCTTTGGTAAAGACATAGTAGTTGATGGACATAGTGATGTGGACAAGGCAACCACGTTCATTGAAAAAATCCAAGAGATTCACCAAGCGATACAGGAACAACTGGAAAGGAGCCAAGCCAAATAAAAGGCAAGGAATGACAAGCATCAGATGGAGCATAGTTTCCAAGTTGGTGATCAAGTCTAGTTGTATATCAACAAAAACAAAATGCTTGGTGATGGTAAAAAGCTGAAGCCAATAAGGTATGGACCTTTCAAGATAATTGAGAAAAATGGTGAGAATGTTTTTTGCCTTGATTTACCAGCTTACATGCACATCTACTCAGTCGTTAATGCAGACAACTTGAGACTATTCGAACCTTAATTAATGAAGATCCTGAAGAGCAAAGTCAATTGCCTTTTGTTGATGACTTGTTACCTAAATATCTCAATGAATTGCAGGAAGATATAGCTCTAGATAGGAAGGTCAGGACGATGCATAGGCGAGATGTTGAGTACCTCAGGATTGGACTCAAGCGTTCAAAGCCAAGTAGTGCAAGGTGCGTAGAGATTAGACAAGTGAGACAGTTATACCCTCACTTAGTCGATGCTTGAAAACCAATTTTTGGTTGTCCAAAAGCTTTTTTAGTGGAAAGGCTGTGATCTGAATTGGATCCTTAAACATTCTCTAATTTTTCATGACTGTTTCAAATTATCTCAAGCTTCAAAATCTTATGGAAATCAACCTTATCAGAAATAACCTTTGAAAAATGGAAATTTGTGGTCAGCAAAAAACAACGAGGACCCTCAGTTAAAGTGCTCAGACCGGTTGCCCACGGTGACCATGCACTGGCACAAATTGAGAAACGAGAGGTCAAATCTAAAAACAGAGGCAGTTTCTAATACATGATTAGCGCTAAAGTGCTAATCGCGTATCGCAGGGCATCCCCCTCAGTGAAGGAAAAGCCCCAAGCGCTCGGTCACAAGGAAAAGCATAAAACCTTACAGAAATCACTGATTCCATCAGAAGGCTAGTCCTGCGCCAAAACTGGTAGGATATCGGAAGGACCTTAGACGTAAGCGGGTTTGACTGAGTCCTGCCTGATGCCATACACTAGGTGACGTGTCTCCAGTGGATGAGAGAGAAAACCACTCACATCATGTAGGTAAAGGTCAGGCTACTTACCCACGCGATATGGACAAAGACCATGGGATTTGGAGGCTCCAGATCAATGGCAGAAAAATGATCTAATGGATGACTTGATTCGACGGGGAAATAGGCTGAGTCATATGAGATTTGAGGTCTGGCATGATCACTGAGCTAGCAAAGGAATCGGTTTCATGGGAAAACTTAGAGCAACAGAAATAACGACTGTTCAAAGAGAACTGACACTCAGTTCATAAGGAAACAAGTGGCCACTTCTCTATGAAGCATTACAGTGATGATGACGTAGAGTAGGGGAATTCTAGCGGGTAGAGGCAAGAGACCCAGAGAGTCGGGAAGTGGAAATGAATAGTTAGGGAGCAGATTGGCTTTAATCCATGAACATACAGAGAATAAAGGAGGCAGAGAAAGAGAAGGAGAAAGCTGAGAGGCAAGAAAGAAATGAATTGCAGAGAACAGAGACGCCAAGTTGACCTGTAGAGCGAAGGCAACATCAATCAGATAGAGAGAGAGAAAGTATGAGAGTCTGTGAACTCTAGAGAAGGCTTGAGAGGTTCAAGCAACTATTTTGTGTATACCTGTCACGTATTGAGTACCAAATTGGACTCATACCACTAAGACCAGTTGAGGTCAAGATTCAGTAAGGGGAGTCTGTGTACTCTAGAGACTTGGGTGATCCGAGTACAATCCTACTGATCATCATTTGTTAAAGTGAGACTCAAATTGAGCTCCTTATTGTAAAAACTTTGCTTTAAGACACAATACAAAGGCCACCACTAAAGGCTAGACCAGGAGATGTAGCCCAGGAGGATTAGGTGAACTCCTTATTAAATTTGTTGTGTTTATGTGTTTTCTTACTACGTTCTCTTACTATTTTAGTGTCTGTGTATTTCGTGATCTTATTGATCCGTTGCATAAAATAACATAGGCACACCCCAGCACTTGAGTCTATAATACCTTCATTATTTTATTGAGGTCATTTACAGGTGATTTCAGATCACCTGGGTCAGGCCCCAACAAGCTAACAAATGGTTCCGTTGCCGGGACTGGGATATGCCTGAGGGATGTCTGATGTTGGAAGTCTAAAAGCCTTCGAAGAAAGAAATTGAGGAGTAGCTGGGTCAGAAGAGGTACGAGGTCACATCGGGCCCTAGCACCCTACGCGCAGAGAAGAGGTTAGACATGACGAATGTGATCGAGTTACCAGTATTCAAAGGAGTAGGAAGCGAAGATTTTAGAAAAGTTTTGGTTTGTAGTAAGGGTAGTATGGGAATCACATGGAGTTAAGGATGATAACATCAAGAAGGATACCCTAGTTAGCACACTATAGGACCATACATTGACGTGGTATATAAAATGCTTGAGCAATCAACTGTATGCGGGAATAGCAAAAATCTGGGAGGCAGTGAAGAAAGAATTTAGCCAGTCGAAATCAGAGACGCAGTCGATCATCAGGTTTAAGGAAATCATGATGCTGCTAGGAGAAACCCCTTGGGACTTGGATTAGAGGCTAAAAAGTATGATCCGAGAAGATAACATGACACTGATGGATGCGCACCACTGTGCATGGTTTGTGGCATCTTTGATACCACATCTGAGAATGGTGCTATCACAGCAAAAGATCTCAACCCAAGCCAAATCATTAGAGACAACGATGAGGTTGCACGAAACTCCAATATAGGATCTGGGGTTGGGAGTTCAGCAGATCCATGCATAAATACAAAACCTGTGTTTAGAAATGTAGAGCTTAAAACAGGAGAAGGAAAACTGACCAGAAGCATGGGAAGAGGTATGGTGCATCAAATGTAGAAGCCAGGGACATGATAAAGATCACTGTTTGGCCTTTGTAACCTATATGGTAGTGGGGGGACCAACACTGTTGCTGCTAGAGGTGCAGGCAAGGCCGAGTGCGGCACCCTTGCTCTAGTGCGCAATGTGTCAAGTGGGAGGAAAGCACAACATGAACAACTGTCACCTACTACCAAAATTTACCCAGACCCCCCAGCAGCTATTCTGAAATTTTTGCAGATCAGTGGGACATGAGGAACGTGACTGCCATAGTTATTAATTATTGATGGACCGATCACTTGCCTACAGGATCCAAATTGAAGCACGAGGTCAGGATCCAACCATGGTGATAGCGCGTGGAGGGTTCCAGGGACGTGGATGAGGACGGGGAGGAATGGAGACAATAAGGGGTTGTGGATAGCTAATATGTTACAACTGTGGAAGACCAGGGCACTATGCGTGGGATTATACCAACTCAACCAGAATATTGTGCCCCTACTGCAAGCAATTTGATCATAAAATGATAGATTTCCCTACACTAATAGCACAAATACGTGAGAAAATGGCAGCACAACCCATCGTGACATAGAATGTCCCAATTATGAGGGCTGACCCATGTGAAGAGGACCCCAGTATAAACATGGTGTTGAGGAGTGGTGCAACTATAGGGGAAGATAAGGGGAAATTAGCCGAGGTAGGCCTCGGGATTCGCAAAACCCCTACAAAGCACCATGAGTTCGAGCGGGGGAAGGAGTCAGCTAAGGAAGCTTAGGAGAGCTTCAAAGAAATCTCTACTCTAGGTAGTAGGGATCCAATTGAGCCAGGGATGGACCCCTCTATGATTACCACCTTTTTAGAGACATGTATGAAGTTGCTATATGATAATAGAGTAGTTAAAGGACTGTAAGAGCTGATCACGAGGTGCGCAAGATCAGGGGAGCCGTGCGTTGTCCAAAAACTGGGAAAACATGCTCTGCGCACCAAGCACCAGATGCGAATGACGACGTAAATCAGTGAGTACGAGATGGATCAGGTCATTCTGTATTTGGGTTCGGTTGCAAATGTGTTTCCTAAGCAATCATGGGAACAAATGGGAAGGCCTGCGCTATAGTGGTCTCCTATTCAACTTCGGATGGCTAATGAGAAAAAGACGTTACCGATGGGAAGACTACGAGGGTTGACAGTGGATATTGAAGGTGTTAGCACACAGACAGACTTTGAAGTAATAGAAATTGTTGATGATAGTAATCCACACCCCACATTATTAGGAATAGACTGGGCCACGGATATGAATGGAGTTATCAATCTAAAGAACCGGAAGATGATATTTGAGAAGAAGTCCCTATGCGTAGTTGTTTCGTTAGACCTGGATAAAGGAGCACGCTACATTGAAACTGTCAACGACGAGGAAATTGATGAAGAATTGGATCATATCTGCAAGATAATGGTGTGAGATTAGGATTGGGTCAATTTGACCATAGAAGAAAGAATACTGTGGGAGCATGCTGAGGCCTACATTTTAGATTCAGATGAAGAGGACGAACGATGGCATAACTAGTTGAACAAAGTTACCACGTCAAACTACAATATGATGACGAAGCTGTTGTGTTGCGTAAAAGCTCAAGATCGAAAATTGTTGATGTATGATGGATTGACTAAGGGAGATGAATTCCTAACCAAGTTTGAGCACGTAGTGCCAGAACACCAGTGATTTGATGCATTAAAATGGGTGTTGCGTGCAACGCCTACGCGGTCATGGGGAACACATGAAGGAACCTTTGAAGACTGGCGCAATTGTAGGTGGATGATGCAGATAAGATTTGGGAAGATGGAACTACGACTAACTAAGAAATACAATGGACGTGAAAACCCGCATACGCACCTGACCAAATGGACTAAAGCCTATGGGGAAGAACCCCAGCCGGAGTGGGTACACTTATTCTATCATACCTTGGATGTTATCCCAAGCAATTGGTATACTCAGACAGAGCTTAGACATGGCATGGGAGAATGGTATATCTTGTGTGAAGGATTTTTGTTAATGTTCCTCTTTGAAGACCAATGGATGGATACTATGGATGATGCATTGTAGGTTGTGAAGGCCGCTATTTTCAAAATACCACTGGAACAAAAAGAAATAGTGCAGCTAGAGTGGTCACGACAGTTGAGTTAGGCCCTGGAATGTTACAATGTATAGGTAGAAGATGATGAGGATGACCCTAGAAATATCAATATCCCATAAATAGAGGGGAGTTGTGAGGTTCGTGGACCAACAATCAAGGACCCCGACATCACCCTGTTGCTGAAAATGAAACAAGTCGAGGAGGAGTTGAAGTATGCAACACTTGGGGACTATTAGGATGACACCACAATGGAAAAGGTCATCGAATTACTTCAATAATATCAAGATTTATTCCCGACTAAAATTACGGAGTTAAAATGGATCCTTGATGACCTGGGAATGACGAAGATAACCCTAAAGTCAGATGCAAAGCCTGCCAAGCAGCGACCTTATCAATTAAATCTGAAGAATAAAGTGAAGGTCTGCGAGGAGCTGGAAAAAATGCTTGCAGCAGGAATAATTGAACCAATGGGGGAGTCCGACTGGGTAAGTCCCATGGTTGTGCAAGAGAAAAAATAGAAAGGAGAAATTTTCATCTGCATTGATCTCAGGAAGCTCAATGATGCATGTGTTAACAATCCATTTATGACGCCATTTACAAACGAGGTACTAGAAAATGTGGGTGGACAGGAAGTCTACTCCTTCACGAACGGTTTCTCGGGGTACCACCAGATCAAGATCACACCAAAGGATAGGAGTAAAACAACTTTCACCACTGAATGGGGTTGTTTTTAGTACACGATGATCCCATTTCAACTGAAGAACACGCTGGCGATATTCTCACGCATTGTGGTAGCTACACTCAAGGAATTTATACATAAGTTCTTGGAAGTATATCTTGATGACTGGACCACTTTTGGGTTAGTCAAAAAACATATTGCGAGTTTACGGCTAATGCTGGATACTTGCCGATGGTACTAGATTACGCTAAATCTAAAGAAGTGTACTTTCCTCATCCCCTTTGAGAACTTGCTCGGCCATGTGGTCTATAAGCAAGGTTTGATGGTGGATTCGGCGAAGATTGTTGTCATACTCAGTTTGCAAGTGCCACAAAGTGTCAAAAAACTGCGTGCCATGCTAGGACACACTCATTATTATCGAAAGTTCATAAAAAGCTATGCATAGATCATGGCACCAAAGGAATAGTTATTGAAAATGGACGCTACTTATTTTTGGAATGAGGAAAGCAACAAAATTCTGGAAACACTCAAGGAAAAGATAACATCCGCTCCTATACTGGTCTTTCCAAAATGGGACATTGAATTTCATGATGTACGCATCACGAATCACATTGGGCGCGACACTCACACAGAAAGGCATAGAGGGAATTGATCACCCAATTGCGTTCGCAAGTCGAAGATTGTCAAAATCTGACAAGAACTACTCCACTACTAAGTGTGAAGGATTGGCGATGGTATATGCACTCCAAAAATACCATCACTACCTGCTCGAAGGACACTTTAAGATGTATACTGATCACTTGGAGCTCAAGTACCTAGTGAATAAACCTGTGTTGGGGGGCGCATTTGTCGGTGGCTGCTATTATTTCAAGAATATTATTTTGAAGTCGTCATAAAGCCTGGATGTCTAAACGCAGGCCCAAATCACTTGTCTCAAATTGAGAATGGTGAAGGACCCAGAAACTTGGAGGAAGGACTACCTGATGAGCAGCTTTATGCAATGCGCATCACGGACGACCACTTTGAGGATATAATCTACTTCTTAACCATAGGAACCATGCCACAGGGATATTCCATTTTGTAGAAGAAAGAATTGGTGATACGTGCAGTAGATTTTACTGTTATTGTAGTGCATCTCTACAAAATGGGCAACAACAAAATACTATGTAGATATGTACTTGAATTCGAGTGAGGATAGATTCTGGCCGAAGCACATGGGGGGTTTTGCTAGCAGACATTATGCGGGTTGTGCCACAACACAGAAGATTCTTCACACTGGATTATGGTGGCCAACTCTACATCAAGACTCAAAACCATACTGCCGGGCCTGCGACGTATCTTAACAGACTAGGAAACCATCACGGAGGGATGAAATGTTGCTCGGGCCACAGATGATGCTACAGCCATTCAAGAAATGGGCGATCAATTTTGTGGGGCCTATCACACCTCCAGGAAAAGTCGGAGCATGCTATATCATCACTGCGATAGAATACTTGACCTGATGGGAAGAAGCACATCGGGTCAAAGACTGCATGGCTGCTACCACTGCAAAGTTTCTATTCGATAATGTGCTAAAGCGATTTGGATGTCCAAAAATTATAATGAGTGACCCCGGAACGCATTTAGTGATTGAGACTATCAGTGCACTCACTAAGGAATTTAGATATACCATCAACAGAGTACACCGTACCATCCACAAGAAAATGGGACCGTTGAAGCGTTTAACAAAATTTTGGAGACTACATTGACAAAGGTATGTAATTCACAATGAAACATTGGGATTTGTACATACCTGTTACGCTATGGGCATATCAAACAATGTGCAATAAATTGACCAGCTAGACGCCTTTCTGGTTAGTATATGGCAAGGAAGTTGTCATCCCAATGGAATACATTGTACCTAGTTTGCATATAGTAGTGGCGACAGGCATGGAAAATCATGGATCTTTGGAAGAAAGGATTGTGCAACTAGAGGAACTTTAGGAGGAACAGTTTCTGGCTGGATTCCATCAGCAGGTACAAAAGTAGCAGGAAAAAGCTTAGCATGATAGCCATATCAAGATGTGCATGTTCAAACAAAATGACATAGTATTACTATACAATAGCAAGTTTTAAAAATTCCCTGGAAAACTCTGAATGCATTGGTTGGGACATTATGTAGTCAAAGAAGTCACAGATGGAGGCATGGTCTATCTTTACAAGCTAAATGGAGAGCCTTTCCCAAGAAGAGTAAATGGCAATCGCCTGAAGCTCTACACGGGTGGGCAGACCACCTGACTAATCGACTGATGGGCAGTCTCACTGCACCAGGCAGTTGAAATAGAGCGTGGGATGTTAAAGTAGTATATCGAGGAGATGTGCGACAATCAGGGGGCGCGTAGAATTGGTATGTCACAAGTGTTGCAGGTGTGCGGAAGGGGTTACGCTATTGCGTGGCTATGCAGAGAGGTGATTGTTGCTGACACTATTCATGACAAGATTTCTGAGTTATGGTAAATGGGAGGAGGCGACGGGCAATTAATATATGGGGTACAAGCCAGATTTGGAATGATCTGCCACAGGCTTAGTGGTAAGGCACTAGAAAAAGAGGGAACTGATGAATTTGAATTTAAAAATTCTTATAAATCATAGGGGGGCATCCGCTGAATGAGTTGCACTTTTGAGCACAGTAAGCTTGTGTGCCTTCTCGCTGCTATGGAACTATTTATTATTTACACTTAATGAGTAAGCTCAAGGGTTATGATATGGCCAGTGCAGGTGCTAGACTTTCTAAATGGTATGGTGTTGACGGCTACGGACACCGCGTAGAATTTATCACCGATGGTAGGGGATGCGCTAGAAAGTTTTAGACATGAAGCAGAATGGGTGCATATGCCACTGCCAAACCCATGGGATGACCGACGAACCATAAAAGATACTGAAAAGACTGTAAATACAGAGACAAGTGGTGAAATTGTAGTTAACGATTCCTTACTAATGCACTTTGAGGATTGAGATATCGTGGATAGTAGCACGGGTCTTGAAAACCTGCAACACAAACTACTACAGACAGTGCGTATAGCAGACAATAAATTAGAAATTTGTTGCATTGGCACGAAGTGGTCCTATATGTGGCACCCCAGCTTGAGCTAAAATCCTATGAGGGGGTGATCTATGTTAACCAAGTAGAGCAGAATGAGCATCATCGATTGGGAAAATTACTGGAGTCAATGGCGCAGGAGCTGGAAGAAGGGTTGCAAGAGACAAAGAGGGAGCAACAAAACGACATGCGTCACTCACAGGGATGGTGGACTGCGAATCCTAGGCAGTGCATATCGCCACATCGACGAGTGACTTGGGATGAGTCATGATGATTATGTTGGGGGCTTGTTGGGTAGCAGAGGCCCCGCGTAACAGTTTTGGGGCTTAAAGCCTATAAGTTAGGGAAATAATATTGTATATCTTCTAAATGCGTGGAGCGCAAAATGTAATAGGTAGAGTCAAAGGGTTATTTGCCCAAGTTAATATAGAATAATAGGAAGTAAGTCAGCCTGCCCATGGCCCGCGGACCATGGGAATGTGTAAATAGAACAAGGCCCTAAGGATAGAAGGTAGTTAGTTTTTGGAAGAGATCTGATGAGTCGTGGGTTAGTGCAAGTAGTTGTGCTCTGAGTTTGTACATCTGGGTTGAAGGTGTAGTGGTAGAGGCTCTGCAGCTATGTGCACGGAGGCTAGATGGAGTCTACAGCTGTGTGCGTGGACCCCTGCAGCTGTGTGCGCAGGGCTCGAAGTGAATTGTACTGGATCAAGAATATTAATAAAGATAAGTTGGTTCTGAAATACTGTGTTGATTTTGAAACATTGTGGATTTGTTGCATGGGTTTTACAACTTTATGTCTGTTTTAAAAAATTATGCTTGCATACATTGGGTTTTATTGTTAAATGTTTGCTTAAATATTGTAATAAAAAGATCAGATTTGTAATAATTCCATTAATAAGAAAATGCATCTACATGGATTTACGTGGAATTCCGATAATGATACAGAGTGGTGTGAGGCTGCATATGGTTTGCGGCTCCTCCAGACCACATCTGAACATCCCAAGGGTGCGAAAACGTAGTTCCAACACCCTCCCATACTACCTCGGGTGAGACTTTAGTCCGCACTTCGCGGACTATTGCCGAAAGCACTGATAGTGCGGGATTGTTTCAGCCAATACACTTCTAAAACCTGGATCAGTCCCCAATAAGCCAACATTAGGCTAGGCGGACCTACCTATGGTTTTGTGCATGGTTTACACACATGGATTTGGACGCGATGGTTTTTGGTCCATGTTTTTGGATGCGATGATTTTTAGTCCATGTTATTGGATGCTTTGACATGTATAAATATGTATTTTAACATTGAAAGGAACATAATGAAAAATCATGTTGGTAGTCCCGGTTTTTGGATCGAGGTGAAAATCTCCAAGTATATGCATTTTATGCGTTACGCTCTTGTATTGTTTATTTTCTGTGTTTTAGAATTCGTATGCAGGTAATTTATATACGAGGTTAAAACATATTTGGTATCAGAGCTTTTTTGGCTTCAAGGGAACGCCTTTGCTGCTGAGGGGTTTCACTTGCACTTGTGGTAGACCCTATTCAGCGGGAGATCTGTGGGATCGATTTTGGTGGTGAAAGAAGATGGTGACAGTGGAAATATAGAGATCGAGAAATTTAACGGTCAGTGTTTTGAGTTCTGGAAACTCAAGATGGAGGATATGTTGGTGGATAAAGATTAGTGGATTGCGGTAGATTTGGGTATTAAACCAACTGGAGTGTCTAATGAAGAATGGAAGAAGTTGGATCAAAAGGCAAAGACCACAATATGATTGTGTGTCTTAGATTTACTATTGCTCAATGTATCAGGGGAAGCTATGGCTAAGTCACTGTGGGATAAGTTAGGGACTTTGTACTAATCTAATTCTCTGGTGAATAAAATGCTCCTACGAAAAATATGTATAACCTGAGGATGAAAGATGGGGACTCGGTGACGGAGCATCTAAATGCATTTAATACTATGGTAAGTAAGTTATTATCTGTTGATATTAAAATTTTAGATGAAGATAAGTGCATCAGTTTGTTGTGTTCTCTACCAGATTCGTGGGATACTCTAGTTATTGAAATAGGTAGCAATGCAACTGCCTTGTAGTTTAATGAAATAGTCTCATCCTTGCTGATGGAGGAGATGAGATGGAAAAATATGGAGAGCCAGAATGGTGATGCCTTGTCTGTATGAGGACGATCCCATAATAGAAACAAAAACAAGTCATCGAGTGGGAGACTAAATCTAGAGGGAGATCTAAATCTCCAGGAAAAGATGTAAAGGTGGTGTGCTGGAAATGTGGAAAGGAAGGGCACTACAAAAGGGATTGTAAATCTAAAGCTTCTGACAAAGGAAATGGATTTTATGATGTTCCTTCTGCAGAGGTGAAAATGACCTCAGATGAAGGTGGGGATGTGTAATTGGCTTCTTCAAGTACACATGTAGATCATGAGGCATGGTTGATTGACTCAGGTGCATCCTTTCACTTCACTCCCCACAGAGAGTGGTTTTGTAAGTATGAGAAATATGATGGTGGTGATGTCCTCTTGGGGCATGACAGGAAGGCTAGAGTCAATGGTCATGGAAAATTAAAGTTGAAGTTGCAAGGTGGAAGGGTTAGAACACTTTTGGGTGTTCTATATATTCGTCCATTAGCTAGAAATTTGGTTTTTCTAAGAAAGCTAGATGATGCAGGTGTAAAACCAGTGTTTGAGAAGGATACCTGCAAGATGCTTCGGGGAGAACTGGTATTGATGTAGGGAGTTCGAATTAGAACTCTGTACAAGCTGCAAGGTAGCACTATTGTTGATGGGTGCAATAATTTTGTGGTTCCTGAAAGCTGAGCAGAAAATATAGTGGTCTCTAGAGAGAAGACCATTCTATGGCAATAAAGGCTTCGACATATTGGAGAGAAGGGCCTTCGAATAATTCATGGTAAAGGTATGGTAGAAGGTATGAGTAATAGCTCTTTAGATTTTTATTTCTATGAAAATTGTGTATATGGGAAGCAGAATCAGGTGAGTTTCCCGTCTGGTGGTAAGAGGGTGAAACATATATTAGAGCTTGTGCACAGTGATGTGTTTGGACCTATGAAGGTTCCATCACTAGGTAAGTCTATGTACTATGTATCATTTATAGATGACTTCTTAAGGAATACATGGATATATTTCCTTAAGAAGAAATCTAAAGTCTTTGACAGGTTTAAAGAATTTATGGCTCTAGAGGAAAACCAAACAAAGAAGAAGATAAAGGTACTGATGACAGATAATGGTGGAGAATTTTGTAGTAAGGAATTTGAAGAATTTTGTAAGAAGTGTACTATAGCATGGTAGAAGACTACTCCATATACACTTGAGTAAAATGGAGTTGCAGAAAGAATGAACAAGACATTGATTGAAAGGGAAAGGAGCATGCTGAGTGGTGTTGGATTAGGACATGAATTCTAGGCAGGGGTAGTGGAGACAACATGTTACCTGGTCAACAGATCACCTTCATCATTGTTGAAGGATAAGACTCCACAAGAGGTATGGACTGGTAAGAAACCCTCTCTTCCACATCTAAGGGTATTTGGATGTGACACATATGTACATGTTCCAAAGGAGAAAAGAACCAAACTGGATAGTAAATCTAAAAAGCACATATTTATTGGGTATAAGGATGGTTTAAAGGGTTATAAGCTTTAGAACGCAGTAACAAGGAAGGTTGTGTATAGCTGAGACGTGGTGTTTAGAGAGGTCAAAGATGTTATTAAACATGAAGTCCCACCAAAGGAACCTAAGAAGATAGAGTTTAAACTTAAGGAGAAAGAATCAGACTGTACGACGGAAGAGAAATTAGAAGATGAAGAACCACAAACTCCGAGTGTGAGAAGATCAATTCAAGAAAGAAGGCAGCAAGAAAGGTATAGTCCATCTGCTTTCTGTTCAAATTTTTATTTATCTATTATTGATGATGATCCGAGAACTGTGAAGGAAGTAGTAGAATCAGAGGATGGCAAACTCTAGAAAGAGGACATGGTTGATGAAATGGCATCTTTACACAAAAATGAGGCTTGGGATCTCGTGGAGTTGCCGGCTAGAAGGAAACCCATTGGAAGCAAATGGGTGTTTAAGAAGGAGACAAATGTAGAAGGAAAGGTGGAGAAATACAAATCTTGGTTGGTAACAAAAGGTTATTCCCAGGTGCTGGGAATTGATTTTGGTGATATTTTTTCTCCTATTGCCGAGGTAGCTTTTATTGGATTACTGTTATCTGTTGCTACTACTTTTGATTTTGAGGTAAAAGAGATGGATGTGAAGAGAACATTTCTTCATGGAGATGTAGAAGAGGATATCTACATGAAGCAACCTGAAGGTTTTTCAGAGAAGGATAAGAAAGAACTCGTATGCAAGTTAAATAAGTCTATGTATGGGTTAAAACAATTACCAAGGATGTGGAATCAGAAATTTGGTACATTTATACGGGTACTTCACTTCACCAGAAGCACAACAAATCACTGTGTGTATTTTAAATTAATTGGTGACCATGTTACTTATCTGGTCTTCTATGTGGATGATATGTTGTTGGTTGGACATGACAAAGAAATTATCTAGGATTTGAAGACCCTATTTTCCTCCAAATTCAACATGAAAGATTTTGGTGTTGCAAACTACATTTTGGCCTTGGAAATTAAAAGAGACTATGCAAAGAGGAAGCTACGGTTACACTAGAGGAAGTATGTCGAGACAATATTGCAGAGGTTTAATATGCAAGATAGTAAAACGGTGAATATTCCTATTCCTGTAGGTGTGAAGTTATCTACTGAAGAGTGTCCCAAGACACAAGAAGAGGAAGAGGACATGTCCCATGTTCCATATGTAACTGTAGTTGATAGCATGATGTATGCAATGGTCTGTACTAGACGAGACATTGCACATGCAGTGGGAGAATTAAGCAGGTTTATGTAAAAACCAGAGAAGTAGCATTGGACAGTAGTGAAGTAGGTTTTCAGGTATTTGCGTGGCACTAGTGATTATGGTTTGTGCTACCAAGGAAGAATAGGATTGGACAGAGTTTTGGATATCTGTGGCTTTGTTGATTCAGACTGGACTGGAGATCTGGATCAGAGAAGATCTACCAGTGGGTATGTGTTTAACCTATTTGGAGGTGCAGTCAGTTGGATGAGTAAGAAACAATCTATAGTGGCACTATCAACTACATAGTCATAATGCATGGTAGCCACTCATGCAAGCAAGGAAGAAGTTTGGTTGCAGAGATTGTTTTCAAGTATGGGGTTAGTACAGGGAGCTATAAGGATAGACTGTGACATCCAAAGTGCAATTTTTTTGGCAAACAACCCTGCTTACCATTGAAAGAAAAAGCACATTGATGTTCAATATCACTTTGTGAGGGATATTAAAGAAGAAAAAAGGTTTTTTTGGTAAAGGTGGACACTTTGAAGAATATTGCAGATGCATTGACAAGATGTGTGAGCTCTAAGAATTTCTGTTGGTGTAGAGAAACAATGGGCATTGCGGGGCTATATAAATGACTAAACTCTCTTGTGGCCCCCTATGGAAAGAAAACAACAAGTGGGAGAATCTTGGGTCATGTTATATTCTTTCCATGACTAGGCCACGTAGTTAATTGGGGGGTTAGAGTGGGGGCAAAGCCCCCCCTTTGTTGCACCGATTGCGCAGTGGGGGCTCATAGGGGGGCGGCATCCCCCTCTTTCCGGGGGGTTTGAGGGGGTAGGCAGTGTGCCCCGGGGAAATTTTTTTTTGGGCCCTATATCAGGTTGGGCGGACCTACCTATGGTTTAGTGCATGGTTTATGAACATGGATTTGGAAGCAATGGTTTTCGGTCCATGGATTTGGATGCGATGGTTTTAGGTCCATGGTATTGGATGCTTCAGCATGTATAAATATGTATTGTAACATTGAAAGGAATATAATGAAAAATCAAGCTGGTAGTCCTGGTTTTGGGATACAGGGGAAAATCTATATGTATATGTGTTTTACGTGTAATGCTCTCGCATTTTTTATTTTCTGTTTTTTAGAATTCGTATGTAGGTAATTTCTGTACAGGGTTAAAACTTACAAGCATGGGATGGAAGTTTAGAGAAGACATTCAATGTGAAAATATCTTTACCACATGAAGACAAAGAGGAATTGACCAAAACAAGTAATTCCTCAACGATGACTCCTCCTACTCTTATTCAAGCTCAACAAAGCAGTGAACAAGTGACATTGTCAACAAATAATAAGACAATGTTGCAGAGTCAAACAAGTGTTTCTCCAATCACACCGCAAAGACCCCCAACATCATCTACCTCAAGCGCAACATCAAGTGATATGTCAAGCCCATATTCCACAAGCATAAGAAAACACAAATTTACAAATTTAAGTGAAATTTATGAGCAAGATGAAGTTGATAATAATGTTGGTATGAATTCCTTATTTGCATTGTTTTGTCATGTAGATGGCCCAATCCATTTTGAAGATGCATTCAAAGAATAAAAATGGGTCGCAACAATGTGTGAAGAAATAGAAACAATAGAAAATAATTACACATGGGAGTTAGTGGACCTTTCATAAGGAAAATAAGTCATTGGAGTGAAGTGGGTCTATAAGACCAAGAGAAACATTGAAGGAAATATTTGAAGGCATAAAGCAAGGATAGTTGTCAAAGGATACAAGTTGAAGTATGGAAGAGATTATGCAGAGACATTTGCACCAGTTGCAGGGATGGAGAAAGTGCATACAATGGTGTTGATTGTTAGGCAACATAAATGGAAAGTGAACCAAATGGACATAAAATCATTGTTCTTAAATTGAGTATTGAAATACGAGGTATATGTTGTGCAACCACCTGGTTATGAGGTAGAAGGCCAAGAAGGTAATGTGTATAGATTTAGGAAAGATTTTTATGGGCTAAAGAAAGCACCGTGTGCATGGTATAACATAATAGAAACTTACTTGATGGGCAAAGATTTTGACAAATGTGATGGTGAGCCTACTCTCTACATCAAAGAGAGTGACGATAAGCTTATTATTTTTGTCTTATATGTAGATGATTTTATTTTCACTAGTGATGATTTCCTCATCATTGCTTTCAAAGAAGTCATGAAAAGTGAATTTGAAATGATTGACTTGGGGTTGTTAAGGTATTTTTTTGGGCATTGAAGTGAGGCAAACAAAAAATGATATTTAAATTTCCCAAGCAAAGTATGTAGCAAAAAGTTTGGAGAGGTTTAATATCAAGAAAAGCAAGCCCACACCAACTCCAACTCTCATAGAGTTGAATTTGAGAAAAGAAGATTGCAACAACAATGTCAATCCAACATTATACAAAAATATGGTGGGTAGGTTGATGTATTTGATGATAAGTGGGTTGGATATAATGTATGCAGTAAGTCTGGTGTCTAGGTTCATGGAGACACTGAATGAGACAAATTGGCAAACAACCAGAAGGATTATAAGGTATTTCAATGGTAAAAAGGAGTATTCTATTTTGTACACTCCTACAAATGATTTTAGGCTAGTTGGTTACACTATGAGTGTCTAGGAAGGAAGTGTTGACGATAGAAAGAGCACATAGAGATATGTTTTTCATTTAGGTTCAGGAGACATTTCATGGGCCTCCAAGAAGAAGGTAATAATGTTATTGTCAAACTCAAAAGTCGAATATGTCGTCGCAACAATAGAATTGTGTCAAGAATTTTTGATGAGAAGAATGTTGAGGGATTTACGACACGACCAAGAGGGAACAACAACTATTTTCTATGACAACAATTCCACAATTGCACAATCAAGGAATTCTATTTTTCAGAAGAGGACCAAGAACATCGATGCTAAATATAATTTTATTAGAGACTTAATTAATAATGGTGAAACTTTGTTGGAGCACTGCAAGTCACAGGAACAGTTTTATGATATTTTCACAAATCCATTGCAATGTGAAAAAATTGTTTATCTCAGAGATTGTTTGGGAAATGTCAATGGTGGCAGCTGTGATTAAAGGAAAGTTCTGGAAAATTAATCCTAACAATCATGTTAAATACACTCACAACAAACATACTTGCCAAGTAGATTTTGTTTGTAGGATGCAGATTTTTGTTTACAGGTTCAAGGACAAATTAAATGAAGTTTTCAGTAAGAGTACAAAATCTCCATTTAGTAACAGATATTAACTAATTAAGAAGGAATATGTATTTAATGAAGGTTCAGTAAAAACGTGTGAGAAAATAGTCACTCAACAACATAGAAAAACATTTTTTGTATAAATGCCTATCTTGTGTCTTAATGTTTTGCCCTGTCATGTGCTAATGAGTCAAAAATTGTATGTTTTGAAATATAAAATTGTATGTAAAATTATTTTACATAGTTTAGGGTGTAAGTATGAGAAACGTGAGAGGAAAATATCGTTGAGAAAATCTTTGTGGAACCATGAAAACAAACAATTATTGAGTTTTACGATTTGTTACTACACAACTCCTGGTGAAGCATAAATCACAGTAAGAATTGTGTTTTACTCGGTGAAGGAGATGCATCCTCCATTTTATCATGAGAATGTATTTTCATGTGTTTTTAAATATAATATAAAGTAAATTTTGTTGTGATATGCTTTTTAAATTTCACGTTTAGTTTCACCGTGCAACCACTCTATTATACTATGCATTAACTTTTTGTGTTTTAAAGTCTTTTCTAGTAGTGATTTGATCTCGAGAATTGAAGTGTTGAGGGAGACTCCTGTCCTATTCCCTTAAATTATTTCACATATTGACGATATTATCTCTCGTTTTGCTTCTGCTAGCTTGGAATCAGTCGACATAGGTGCGGAAATAGGTCAACAACGAAAATCTGACAAGAATTTTATTGATATCAAGAATCTCTCTGTTTCTCCATGATGAAATTTGGAAGAGGTATAAAGCCATTGATAACAACCAACATTGTGATTTTCAAATGGAGAGGCAGACAAATTTGAAGGCCCCAAGGTGTTCTTCAACAAAACGGCATTAGAAATGGAGTCTCCTCTGACATTTAACATAAACTTCATTTCTTTGGAAATTTCCTTTTCACAATGAAGTATTGTAATGTAATGAAATCTAGAGATGTCAAGTTGGATATATAATGTGATTGCTACTCCATTTAGTTTGTGTGAGGCAGCGTTAATAAGAAACTTCTCTCATAACTTGAGGTATCAACTTTAATAATAATCATTGGAGAAAACATAGATGCCCAAGTTCACTTTCTCCTTACTTTCAACAGCTTGAGAAATTCTCTTGAGTTATATCCGTATGCTTTTGATTTTTAGAATTATCTATTCAACTTAGTATGTCAGTGATATTTTTTTAGATATGACCTCTCTAACAATTGCTTCATGAAGAAGGAAAACTATAAGATAAATATTGAAAACCAACCCTTGAATTGTGGCAAGGAGGGTTGTGGTTAATTCTCTATGCCTCCATGAAAACTAATTGTTTCATGATTATTGAGTTTGTTGTTGTGAGATGTCTTTGTTAAGGAGTTTTATGTTTCTTTTAATTTTAGTTGTTAAAAGGATTAGTGGTTTTTAAACTTCACTAATACCAATTATTGTGTGTTAGTAATTTCAACTTGTTTGATCAAGTTTTGAACACAATATCAAGACCTCCATCCTAGCAACTCACTGATAGTTGAAAGGGAAATTTCAGATAGACGATGGTTGTTCCATAGGATGGTTCATTACTTGAAAATTTTTATATTTAAGGCTCGATGAGAAAATATTTCAACATTTGAATGATAGTCAGAGGTAGTTATGTTTTAAGTGGAGGTCAAGTGAGAGCTCAAAGATGTGGTGGTCAAGAAAGAGCAATGATATTCTAGAGTGGATGTCAGTGCTGATGAACACTAATATTGTATGAATATTATCGAATCTACCCTTAATATATCTCTAGGGATTAAGGGTTGATTCAATAATATTTCATATTGAATTTAAGAAGAGTTTGACATGTTTTCTAGGCGATAAAACCCTGGGTTGGTTAGATTTTTTTTCAACATCATAAAGTTTGTAGGTTTAATAATTTTCCCAAGCCTTTGTTTCCTCTTGAAATTTTCCATGTCAATCATTTCCTTGTGAGGAGAAAAAATGTCACAATTGTTTTCTAAATAATTGATGCTCCACTATAAGATTTCAATTTTATTTCAATACTTTTCCAATTCGTAGTTTATTTATTCATGAAGTAACTGAGAGGTTGTCGATATAAGGTGATATATTCTTATTCATGTATATATTATGTGGTTGGGCTAGTTGATGGTGAACAAGTGGCGAAGGTAACTACTACTACTAAGAATAGAAAAGGTGGTTTTTGTTGATGATAATGATTGCCATCATCTATAAAGACTAAATCTAGTCTATCTAACCTTAGAGAGAGGATGATTTCCCTTTATATATATATATAATATAATATTATATTATATATATATAAATATATATAATAATATATATATAATATATATATATATATAAAAGTAGACATATTTTCCCTTTCAACTATGATCAATTCTTTAACATATTGGTCCTTACATATTCTCTTATGTGCATCCTTTTAGCCAAATCGATATTCTATAACTAAGGATCTTGTTGTCAATGTATAATGCTTCATTATCTTCTCAAATTCAATCCACTTTTGTTGTAAACCCATGTTTTCCTTTGTTGTTCATTGACAAAATGATTTATTTTATCTTGAGTAGCTTCAATCATTCTAACAACTCTTCAAGCTTTCGAGTTTATCATATAGGGTTTCGCGTTTCCACTAGTTCCTAACTTACTTATACATATAAAGGGAAATTCTAAAAATTGTGTGGGATAAATAGTGAATATGTTGTTGAGGGGGAACTTGGATTAATAATTTGCTTAATTTTTCAAAGACATCTAACAATAGTTTAAAAGTAGAATATATGTTAATAACTAGAATTGCTACAAATTAACAGTTTACCTAAATATGAAAATCCTTTTATACCCATTATCCTACCCACAACTCATCTAAAATTAAAATAGCGTAAAATAATTTTGTGTCCCTGATGTGGATTAGATAATTTATATTATTTTTCATCCATTTTTATGCATTTGGAGTGGAAAAAGTGGAGGAATCAGCTGATGGGACCATTTTTACTGGCGATACTGAGTTTGGAAAAATGGGGTTTGAAACTTTCTAGGAGTGTTTTGAGGCATCAAATGACCTTTTTTGGGGGAATTGTTTTTTCTCTTTTATGCCACACCATTTCATGTTATTCTACACATAGGTATCTTTCCAGTGATGCAATAAGTGCATCAATCGAAGTTCGTATGCAAAAGTCATGCCACTCAAATGTCAAATTTCATGTTTTCACACATATAATTCGAGAGGATGACACATTAGCCCCCATTATTCATGGAAATGGCGCTATCCACATGTTTATGAGGTAAAAGACTCTAAAAGATCAATATTTTAACTGTAGTTAAGAGTTGATGTAGTCAAAATTAACCACTGGTAGGCTATCAGATTGTGTTATAATTAGGCCACTAAGAGGAAGAGACATTCCATTCTTTCGATAGCATTTTGTTCCATACTTGAGAAAATATATGTTGGAGAGATACAAGGTAGAGCATACATAGAGGATCTATGCATAGTAGCATCCCATGGGCCATATGCATTACTTCTTTGAACCTGCAACCATATTTCCATATAGGGAAAGAGAGTGAATCAACCTCGCCTTCCAGCTGGGTTTTTCTCCCAAAAGGGTTTCCCAGAGAGCATACCTTGTGTGTTATGTGTGTGTGTGAGAGATTATTTTCTAATATATAATTTATTGTATAATTTATATTCACATGAATGAACTAACTACAGTTAAATATACAAATCTAGAATTTTAATAAAATTGTAATAGTGTAGAATATTGAATTTTTAATATAATTTTATCAAATTTGTTGTGATGAACTGTCTAGTGGAATATCCACGACAATTTGCTGATTAGTTGATATTAGAGCCAATTTATTTTAGTATTTTGTTGATAATTTAAGGATATATATCAGTGGGGCTGAAAATCATAAAACCCTAATCATGGCTGATGAATTTGTGAACAAACCTCGCAATCCTGCAGAGGTGAGGTTTATGTAGTTGGAACAACAAGTCATAGATATAAACCGTAATTTAAGCCTCCTCATGACTACCTTGAATAGAAATTTGGGAATATTTGGAGAGGATGCACACTCAAATGTAAAGGACAAATCAGAATGGGGATCAACAAATCGGGGATAAATAAAGAACCAATTGAAGAAAGGACCCAAAAAAATATCAACTCAGTTAGAGTGCCATGAACCAATCACAGTCTGGTTTAAAATGGAAGAAAAAGTTGATAACAAGTTGTACCATGATGATACCAATGGTATGAATTTGAATCTATGGTTGCAACAACTAGAAGTTTATTTCAGTGCCCATTAGATCGAGGAAGGGAAGAGGACCCATTCATGTGGCTAAAATTAGAGGGTCATGCACTTACTTGGTGGGAGAGCCACACGAAAGCTATAAATATGGAGGGAGAACCTGCAGTGACTGAGGGAGAGGATTTCAAAATTATAATTAAGTCATAGATTTATCCCATTGGGTACATCGAGGACCAATGGATTTGGTGGCATTACTTTAGGAATAAGATAGGCCAAAGAATGCAGGAGGGTACCATGGAATTGAGAAAGATAGATATAATATTGGGTATCTTTCCAAAGAATGCAGATATACTCAAGTAATTGGTGGGTCTATAGAAACATTTGTGAAAGAAAGTGATGTTCTTAAATTCCAAATAAGTGGATGAATTTGTCTACAAGTGCAACACCTAGAAAACATAGGCCTAAAGAGAGAACAATCAAGTGGATCAAAACACAAGGAGCAACATGACGTTTGTGAGGGGGAAATAAGAAAAAATGGGGGAAAGATAAAAAGATGACAACCACAATGTAAGTGTGTAAATATATTAGAAACCACTCCAACATTAATGGCTATACAGAGGAAAATTGCTAGAAGTTGCATCCATATCTAAACCTAAGGAATAAGAAGAAAGATAGCAAGAAGAAGAATATCATGGCCATTTATTTGAGAAACTAAGTTGAAAGAATCTGAAACATGGAGAAGAATATCGTCTATACATCATTGTAGAAGCAAATGAATCTAAGTAGCCTTCAGCAGTAGGAAGAGAAAGAAATGAACAAACTCTTCCATATCAAAATACAGGGCAAGAAGACAAATATTGATGCTCTATTTAACTCGGGATCACAAGAAAATCCCATTGCAACAAATCTAGTCAAGAAGTTGGGGCTGGAAGTTCATGATAATCCAAACCCATATCCAATGGGATGGGTAAATAGGGATGAAAAGATGAAGGTAGCAAAACAATGTAAAATCGTATTTGCTATGAGTGATGATCTTATTGATGAAGTAGATCTAGATTTGGTTCCCTTGATGTATGTGTAGTCACGTTTTGGATTTCATACATCTATAAGGGTGATGCAATATTCATGAGGAGAGTGAACCAATACTAGTCGAAAAGGATGGAAATCATTCATCATCAACGCAAAAAAAATGCAAGCCAAAAATTTCATTGGTAATTGCCAACAAATCCAATAAATTGATCAGTTCTAGCAAGAATTATGTTTTATTGTTTTTAAAAGAAAGTTAGTCTGAAGAGGATCCAATAAGGGGCAAGGCATCCCTTCAGGGGTGAACTAAAACAAAAACAACAATTGGAGGAGTTGTTATAGGCATACATGGATGTGTTTTGAGAGCATAAACGGTTATGCCCTAGGAGAGAAGTGGAGCATGAGATCCAACTATTGCCAGACTCCGAAAATGTGGTAAAGAAATAGTTCCAACAACTATTGTAATAGGGTGTCATTTGACCGAGTACATCACCAAGTGGGTCACCTATCACCATTATGATGAATAGGGTTGGTAATTGGTGTATGTGTACAAATTACGAGACATTGAACAAAGTCACACTCAAGAACAAATACCCCCTGCCCCTGATAGATGATTTGTTGGATCAAATCCAACAAGAAAAATAATTCACAAAGCAGGAATTGAAATCTCAATATCACCAAGTGCAATTCAAAGAAGAAGATACCTAAAATATTACCTTCAAAGGCAGGAAGGGTTTGCATGAGTGGCTAGTCATAACTTTTGGCCTATGTAATGCACCAACTAGATTTATGAGATTTAAGATTAATGAATGATATTTTGCGCCCTTTTAAAGATTCATTTCTTATTGTCTATTTGGATGATATAATAGTATATAGTGCTACCTAGGAGGAGGATATTTTGCATTTGACACAGGTGCTAGAAACATTGAAGAAGCACTGAATGATCACAAATCTCAATAAGTGTGATTTTGCGCAACAGTATTTGGTGTATCTAAGGTGTGTGATCGTGGAGTAGAGTTGAAGATAGATCCTTCCAATATGGAGTCCACCATGAAATGAACTATGCCTAATAATGTTTATGAGGTCAATATTTTCATTGGGGTTTCACAGTACCTAAGAAAATTCATGAACTCATTCTGAATGGTAGCAGCACCACTCCACGCCATAACAACAAATGGTAAGAGTTTCCAATCGGTAAAAGGTCATCAAATGGCTTTAGAAGAGCTAAAGAAGAAGAGAATTCAAGCTCAAGTTATGGAATTAAAACTTGCATTGACCCTTCGAAGTGGAGGCATACGCAAATGGGTATACTATGGGAGTTGTCTTGACTTAGGGAAGAAGACCCACCATTATGAAGTATTTCATCGGGCAACCCTTAACTACCCTACTTACGACAAGGAGCTCTATTCGATGGTGCAAGTTCTAAAAAAGTGAAAGCAATATTTAATGGGAAAGGGGATAATAATCCACATAGATCACCAGTCGTTACCATTCATGCAGGCCTAGAGTAAGTTAGAACAGACCAAGCATTACAAGTCGATGGGCTTTTTACAATAGTTTCATTTGGTGATCAAGTATAAGAAGGGAATAATAGACAAGTTGGATGGAATTATTTCAAGGCCACCCACATCAAAGGTTAAAAATTTGGGTACTCTTATGCACGTGGATCCATTTACCCATGATACATATAGATAGGCATATTCCAAGGATGAGGACTTCAAGGAGGTGTATCCGTAGTTGTGTAGTCAGAGTCATGTGCACCATGGCAAAAACACCATTGAATACAATCTGTAGGATGGGTTAGTCTATAGGATGGATAATATTTTTGTTCCTAAAGGTGAATGATTGCAATTCATCAAAGTGGCTCACAGCTGCAAGGTTGCAAGGATCTTTGATGTAGGGAAGATAGTGGTTAACTTGCAAAGGTATGTGTATTAGCCCGAGTTGTAGGAGAAGGTAGCTAGGTTTATAAGAGAATGCATGTTGTGTTGTAACAATAAGGCTAGCAACATGAAATAGGGTCTATATCATCCCTTACTTGTACCTAATCATCCAGTTGGGAAATAATTTCTCTAGACTTTGTGGGAGGTTTATTGAAAACCAATAAGGGACATGACTACATGTTCATGGTAGTTGACATGTTCAACAAGATTTGTGTTTTGATTCCCTATAAAAAGACCATGAATGAGAAGAAGCAACAAACTTGTCATTTGGAAAGTTCTAACTACACTTTGGGATACCAAGGAGCATTATTTCACACAGGCGTATAATATTTCTCAAAGCATTCTAGACTACACTGTGGGAGAATATGGACGTAAAGTTGAAGTTATCTACAACATTCCATCCACACACAGATGGGGAGACAAAAGTAGTCAATAGGAATTTGGTGCAACTTTTGAGGGGATAGAACTAGAAGCATATGAAGACTTGCGATGAAGATATGGTATATATATCACATTCCTACAACAGATCAGTCCAAACTTCTATAGGAAAATCTACATTTGAAACCTATTTTGTATATTTTTTTTCCTTCACCTTTATATATTTCATGTCGGAAGCAAGGAGGAGTGAGGGAATATCTTAAAGCAGATTCTTTGAAGGCTGAAAATTTTATAGAGAAGATCAGGAAGATCCATTTATAGGTACGAGAAACACTATAGAAGCAAAGAAGAAGTATAAAACTAGTTATGATCAACATAAAACAAAGAAATCACTCAATGTGGGAGAAGAAATATGGCTAGAGTTGAACAAGGAGAGGCTGCAGGGGTCTAGTAAGAAAATCATGGCTCTTAGGTATGGTCCCTTTGAGATAAAGGAAATTTTTGGTGATAATGCATTTCGACTCATTTTACCACCATTTATGTGCATTTAATCAGTTTTGAGTTTAGATGATTTGAAACTCTATGAGCCTTCCATTCTAGGTTAGGAAGAGGAACAAGTCCTACTTTTTGTGGAGAATTTGGCACTAGATTCTCACAAATATTTGACAAAAGGTATAGTTTTCTAGAAGAGTTCAAGAACTACAAGATAAGGTCAAGTTGACCTTTGGGAGATTGGATTGAAGGGACAAATTCAAAGAAAGCTAAATGGTACACTAGAGAGAAGGCTGAGGAATTGTTTTTTAACCTCATTCAGTAAAATATTTTGAGGACCAAAAGCCTTCAAAAATGGGGAGGTGTGATCCATATTGGATCATTATATTGGTTTTCATCCATGTCAATGCATTAAGAGTGTAAAAAGTATATGAATCAACTCACAAGATTGTTTTTACTGGCAAGATTGAGTTTGCAAAAATGATATTTGAAACATTCCTAAACCGTTTTGTGTCATAAAACGATGTTTTTTGGGTAAAAAATTGATTCTTTGGTGCTTGACCAGTCCATTCTATTCTACACATATAAATATTTCCAACAGCATAATAAGTACATCAATCAGAGTCCGTATGAAAAATTTATGCCACCCAGAAGTTGACCTTCCTGTTGTCACACTCATAATTCGAGATGATGCCACATAAGCCCCCATTATTCATGGAAAATGGGCTAGTCATGTGTTTATGGTTTGAAAGAATCTAGAAGATTATGTATTATAACTCTAGTTAAGAGTTGATATGGTCAAAATCAACCCTTAGTAGGCTATCGAGTTTTGTTATAATCAAGCCACTAGGAGAGAGAGGCATTCCGTTATTTCGAGAGAATTTTGTTCCATAGCTGAGAAAAGATATCCAGAAGCGGTAGGAGGTATAGCACATAAATAGGATCTATGAATTGTAGAAGCACAAGGGCCACATGTATTACTTCTTTATACCTTTAGCCATATTTTGACATAGAAAGAGAGTGAAGCGACCTCATCTTCCTGCAGAGTTTTTCTCCCTAAAGAGTTTCCTAGAGAGCATACCTTGTGTCTTATGTGTGTTTGTAATCTTATTTTCGGTTCCCTATGTTTCTACATAATTTATATTTGCATGCGTGCACTAATTATTGTTAAATCTACAAATCTAGAATTTAAATAAAACTGTAATAGTTTAGAATCCCATATTTTTAATATAATATTAACATAATTGTTGTGACAAATTATCGAGTGGATTATCCATGGCAGTTTATTGATCATTTGGTAGCAGAGCCAGTTTCTTTGGGTATTTTTTGGAGATTGAAAAGATCTAGATCAGTGGGGCCAAAACCCTAATCATGGTCGATGAATTTGTAAATGAACCTTGTGATCCTGCAGATGTGAGGTTTATGCGGTTGGAACAACAAGTCATTGATATATACCACAATGTAAGCCTCCTCATCATGACATTGAATAAAAAATTGTGGATATTTGGAGAACATGCAAGTTCTAATGTAAAGGAAAAATCAAAATGGGGATCAAAATATCGGGGATAAACAGAGAACCTGTCAAAGAAAGGACCTAAAAATATCAACCTACTTTATGTTTCATGAAGCAATCACAATTGCTGTTTAAAATGGAAGAAAAATTCAATATCAAGTCATACCATAGAAATATCAACGCTCTGAATGTGAACCACTCGTTTCAACAAATAGAAATATATTTCAGCACCCATTGGATTGAGGAATGAAAAAAGGTCTCATTTGTGTGACTGATATTAGAGGGCCATGCATTGACCTGTTGGGAGAGCCACATGGAAGAACTAAGACTGGATGGAGAACCTCCAGTGGCTAAGTGAGAGGATTTCAAAGCCCTCATTAAGTCACAATTTTATCCCATTGGATACATGGAGGACTAGTGGATCTAGTGACATTATTTCAGGTAAAGGCTAGGCCAAAGTGTTCAGGAGTACACCACGAAATTAAGATATATGGCTATAATGGTGGGTATCTCTCCAAAGAACCCATATGTACTCCTCATGTATTCATGGGGTGTGTACCACCATCTATGGGAGAAAATGATGTTGTTGAATACCAAATTGATGGACGAGGGAAGTGTACAATCATAATACCTAAAAAACATAGGCTTAAAGAGAGCAATCAAGTGGATTGAAGAAAATAGAGAAAAGAGATGCTTCTAAGGAGATGAAGAAAAAGAAAAAAGGGAAAAATATAAATACATAGTAGCCGAAATGCACTAATGTAAATATCCTAGCAATCACTACAACATTGATGGCGATATAGAGGAGAAGTGATGGAAGTTCCATCCAGAGCTAAACCCGAAGAACAAGAAGAAAGATAACAAGAGGAAGAGTCTCATGGCCACTTATTCAAGAAACCAAGTTGAAATAAGCTCAGACGTGGATGATAATATTTTATGTACATCAGGGCAGAAGGAGGTGGGCATGGATGATAATATTTTATGTAGATCAGTGCAGAAGGAGGTGCATATCAGGAGCCTTCAATAGAAGGAAGCAAAAGAAATGACCAAACTCTTCCATATAAAGATATAGGTCAACAAGAGAAATATTGATGTTATGTTTGACTCAGGATCATATGTGAATCTCATTGTAGCAGTGTTGGTCAAGGATATGGGGTTTGAAGTTTGTGATCATGCAAACCCATATGCATTGGTACGGGTAAATAAGGAGGCATAGGTGAAGGTGACAAAATAGTGTAAAATTAGATTTTCTATCAGTGTTAATTTTATTGATGAAGTATATTTAGATTTTGTTCCCCTTGATGTATGTGGCACCGTGTTTGGTAGTCCATCCATGTACATTCATGAGGAGAGATAACAATGTTGGCATTATGGCACAGGTTTGGAGCTATGACACAGGTGTTGTCCTTGATGGCAACTCTCTTTGGTAACAGATCTCAGTTCAGGATTTCAAAATGAAAGAAATGTCATATACGCAGGTTCATCTAGACGAAGTCGTGTACACACGCGAGTCAAATGTTATAAAAGCGCGTATATGTTTGGGAACTTACTTTTGGACCATGGTAGTTAGTCCTTGTGATTTGAACCTATGTTTTGGACCATGGCATTTCATCAGATGTGTTGATCCCTAGTTTTGGGTTCATGGTATTGAAAGGTTATGGTTTTGGACCGTAGTATTGTGGAAGGCCTAAGGCTATAAAAGAGGAAGGAGATCTTGTGACAAATGATCATCTAAATTATTATTGAATATCTGATAAAGTGCTAGAGCTGGTATATTGGTAATTGATTTATGATGCAAATCTAGATCTGAATGAAGGAGGAACCTTAGCGCAAAAAGAAGGATAAGTTCTATTGATGGGTCATAATCTTTAAGCTCGAATGATAGTATCTTTGTATGATCTTGATCTGCTAGATGTGGCACTTTCTCGATCTACAAGTCTGATAATTTGGGTTAATTAATGACTGAATATCTGAAAGTGTGAATTATCCTTTATAGATCTGTATGCAGGTTCAGTGAAGCGAAGGTGCATATACACACAAGTTCTGTGAAGTAAAGAAGCGTATACGTAGGTTGTTCCATATACAAAAGCGTATGCACGCTAGTTTTAGGCTGTTGAAATAGCGTATATACTCTAAGTTGTGATCTAGCTGCTTTTGTCTATTGTTGTTGTGTTCTGGGTTCTGTTTTCTAGTGTGTGGTTTCTGGTACTGTGTTTTGGGTACAGCTGTCAGAGAAGTATCTACTTGTTTCAGATCTAATTGGTGAAAGGAGATTGGTTGATGGAGAAATCTTGATGATGATTTGATGTTCATGGATCCAGTCTGAAAATTTATGAAATGTGGTCCCTGGAAGAAAGAGAAGGTTGTAGCCTTCTGTAGGCCAGCACCTACGTACTAGTATCTTGGCTAGTACGAGAGCTAAAGGGGGTTGTAGCTCCCTTCCAGGAGAATCTGGAGAACGAGAGAGGGTTGTAGCTCTCTCCAGGTTGCAGGCTGCGCACTAGTAGAGGACTGGACTAGTACATTGTAAAAGAAGTTTCTAATCAAAGAAAAATAGAGACGAATTGCAACAGGTTGTTTTAACCCACATTGGGTTTCCACCTTATATTTTGTGTTCTTGTGTGTGATTGTCTTTCTGCTCTATTTTACTGTCTCTGGTTACTGGTTATTTGATTCTGCATCACATATTAACAATCATCATCAGAAAGATAAAGTAAACAAAAAGTTTGCTTTGTATACGCGGGTTTCCTTCTGCATAGTTGCGTATATACGTGGGTTTAACTAACTAAAGTAGCGTATACAATTTGTTTTTGAAAAAGGAATATTTGACTTGATAATACTGATTCACCCCCCTCTCAGTATTATTTCCAACAATTGGTATCAGAGAAGGTCCTTCAGAAAAATCTTGATCGCTTGAAGGAAGATCTGTCATCATGAGTAGCTACGAGAGGGAAGCATCAATCAGGCCACCGATTTTTGATGGGACAAACTTCGTATATTGGAAGGTAAGAGTTAC
>APFE030570311.1:38006-97448 GCA_000404065.3 Pinus taeda
GAAATAAAAGAGGTTGTTGTGGTTGAAAAAGTTCTAAGATCTTTGTCCTCTAGATTTGAATCTAAAGTTTCTACTATAGAAGAAAAGGAGAATCTACAAAACCTTAAAATGTCACAGCTGCACAGAATTCTATTTGCTTATGAAATGAGGAAAGGAGGTCCATCATACATGAGAGTAGCTGCCTTAAAGGCTTCAGGCAAAGGAGAGTACTATGAGTCAGGACACATGTCAGAAGAAGAAGAAGAATCAAATTTTGTCAGAAATCTTCAATGGGCTACTGGAAGATTTAGAGGTAAGTTACCTTTCAAATGTTTTGCTTGTGGAAGAGTAGGTCACTATGCTACCAAATGCCCTCATAAGGATAAGATTGACAAGGGGAAGGAACCTATTAGATGGAACAAGAAATAGAATGCAAATAAGAAAAGCTATTACACTCATGAAGATAGTGATGGACTATCAAATAGCGATCAAGATGAACGAGGTAATCACTATAAACTTTTAATGGCCTTTGAAGATGATGATTACATGGATGCTATAGATGTGGATGGTTTTTATGAATAAATTACTAGACTCAAAACATGTTTAGAAGAAAAGGATATGATCATTCATACTCTGAAATTTCAACTTGATGAAAAAGAAAAATTTCTTGAAAAGTTAGAATGTGAAATTGTTGGCCTTATAAAAGAAATTGAGAAAACAAAGGCCCTTAATCTTAAATTTGTTAAAGGATCTGAAAATCTGGATGAGATTATCAATGTGCAATGTTCCCCTCTAATCAAGATAGGTCTGGGGTATAATGGTGAAACATCTCAAGCTTCCAACTCCAAAAGTTATCTTGATGCAGCAAAAAGGAGTGAGCAAAGACCTAATAGAAATCATCAGGTAAATCAAGGACAGTCTTCCGCAAGAATGAACAAAGACTATCAAGAAAATTGGGGGCATGTACCTTAAGGATAAACAGAAGCTACAATAAGCCATAGGTAAAATCTTCCCAATTTTCTTCAAGAATGGATGTCAGTAAAAACTACAATCGGTTGGATGATAGTCGTAGGATTTTATTCAAAGGCAAACGTTTTTCTTGCCATAACTTTGGTCACAAAGTAGCTCAATGTGTTGCCTATAAGACAATCATGACTAGAGAAGCTCAAAAACAAAGAAGTATGCCTCCAATCATGAAGAGAACCTATAACCACTTTTCCGCCCTTGAAAGTGAAATTGAATGTTCTATTTGTCATAATTTTGGTCATGAAGATTCTGAATGTAGGAGCAGGTTTTGGAAGACAAATCAAAAGGAATAAACCTCAAGTGCCAAAACATGGAGAATGAAGGAACTGCAACTAGAAAGATGTGGGATAGCTTTATATGCATAAGGATAGGAAAATCAATGGTACATCGACAACGGATGTTCGAAACATATGACATGTGATAAAGAAAAACTTGAATCATATACTGCTTTAGAAAAGGAAAAGAAAGTTTCTTTTGGAAATGGTACCCCTGCAGCCATAAAAGGAAAAGGCATTGCTCAGTTGAAAGAGAAGGTCAAAGCTGGAAATGTTTTGTATGTTGATGGCTTGAAGCATAATTTATTGAGTGTCAGTCAGATGTGAGATAATGGAACCGAGGTAATATTTCGATCAGATGGGTGTAGTGTTCGTGACCTTGATACAGGAAGAACAATAATCAAAGGCGGAAGAACTCCAAATAATCTATACATATTTGAAGAAGGAGAACAACAATGTTATTTGAGCAAGAATGATGAACACTGGCTATGGCACTAGAGGCTGGGGCATCTAAGCTTTTCACAAATAAGGAAAGCATGCAAATACCAGGTAGTTCGTGGTCTTCCAGACATCAAAATTCCAGACAACACCGTATGCAAATCATGTCAGTTTGGGAAGCAAACCAGAACTAACTTCCCTGAGAAGGAAGGATCAGCCAGCATGCCTCTTGAGCTAGTTCACACAAATGTATGTGGTCCATTTAGGACAAGGTCACCTCGAGGAGAAGAATATTGTATATTATTCATTGACGACTTCTCTAGGATGGTTTGGTTAGGACTTATGAAGCACAAGGACGAAGCATTCGAAAAATTCCAATCCTTCAAAGCCCTGGTTGAAAATGAATCAAATTACAAAATTAAGTGCCTCAGGTCCTACAGAGGTGGGGAGTTTACCTCAAATGAATTTTTCGATTTCTGTGAAGAACATGGAATAAGAAGGAAATTCTCTATAGCTAGGACTCCTCAGCAAAATGGAGTGGTGGAAAGGATGAACTGAACAGTCCAAAAAATGGCTCGTGCTATGCTTGATGAGTCTGGAACTCCCACAACCTTCTGGGGTGAAGCTGCATATGCTGCGGTTGTTATTCTCAACAAAAAAAATGTCTGAGTGAACAGCACTCAAACTTCGCATGAGCTCTGGTATGGTGAGACTCCCTCGGTAAAGAATTTCAAAATTTTTGGGAGCAAATTCTATATTAAGGATACTGATGAACAACTTGGCAAACTTGAACCCAGAGTAGATGAAGGAATTCTCCTTGGTTATTCTCCCTACAACAAAGCATATAAGTGTTATAATAAAATACTTCGAAGAATTGTTGACAACATTGATGTAGTGGTTGATGAGAAAGGTTACATCCCTAGGCAAGTAAATGATGAAGATATCGAAGAGGATGAGGATTACTCTCCAAATCAGACTGATGATGAAGAAGAGACCCATGATGAAGAAACCCATGAGGAGCCAGACGAACAAATATGGATAGAAGAGAAGACTCCTTCCAGACATGTTCAAAAGAATCACCCAGAATCACAAATTTTGGGGCAAAAGGAAGCAGGTGTACAAACAAGAAGAACAATTGCAGATGCCTCAAGCTATTTGGCATTGCTCTCCTTCACTGAACCACAAAATGTAAGAGAAGCTTGCAAAGATGAATGTTGGGTCAAGGCAATGGATGAAGAACTTGAACAAATCGAAAAGAACAACACTTGGGAGTTGGTTCCTAGACCAAAAGATAAGAATGTGATAGGAAAAAAATGGATATTTAAGAACAAATTGAATGAAAATGAGGAAGTTATTAGAAACAAGGCTAGACTTGTTTGTAAAGGGTATGCTCAAGAAGAAGGAACAGATTTTGAAGAAACTTTTGCTCCTGTTGCTAGAATTGAAGCCATCCGAATGTTTCTTGCTCTCTCAAGTTTTCAGAAGTTCAAAGTATTTCAAATGGACGTGAAATTAGCCTTTTTGAATGGGGACATAGAAGAAGAAGTGTACATTGAGCAACCAGATGGTTTCATCCTTGGGAATGATCCAAATCTTGTATGCAGACTAAAAAAGGCTCTCTATGGTCTTAAGCAGGCTCCAAGGGCTTGGTACTATCGTTTGGACAAATATCTTCATCAACAAGATTTTTCAAAAGGATCAGCAGATAGTAATCTTTATATAAAAATTGAAAATGACAAATTGCTAATACGTGTTGTGTATGTAGATGACATTATCTTTGGCAGCAATGAAGAAGCTATGAGTCAAAGCTTTGCCTTGGTGATGCAGAAAGAATTCGAAATGTATTTTCTTGGAGAACTGACATACTTTCTTCGATTGCAAATACAACAAAATGAAGGTGGTATCTTCTTGTCTCAAACCAGTACCTCAAGCAGATTCTAAAGAATTATGGCATGGAAGATGCAAAACCAGTATGTACCCCCATGTTTACAGGATGCAGCCTTAGTGAAAATGATGAATCGGCAACAGTACATCAGCAAACCTATAGATCTATGATTGGAAGTCTACTTTATTTCACTGGTACTTGACCAAACATCATGCATGCAGTGGGAATAGTTGGAAGATTTCAGGCAAATCCAAAGGAAACTCATCTTCAGGAAGTGAAGAGAATCTTTAAGTACCTTCAAGGAACTAAAAACTATGGCTTATGGTATCCTAGAGATACAGATCTCACACTTCATGCTTATACAGATGCAGATTGGGCCGGAAGCGTGGATGACAGGAAGAGCACAAGTGGTGGTGCATTCTTTATGGGTTCCAGATTAGTATTTTGGTTTAGCAAGAAATAGAGTTCGATTGCTCTATCTACAACTAAAGAGGAATATGTGGCTGCTGCATCTTGCTGCACTCAGCTCCTTTGGATGATGCAGATCTTGCAGGATTTTCAAATCACTTGTACACCACCTATCTCCATTTTATGTGATAATACAAGTGCAATCAGCATTTCAAAAAACCCAGTCATGCATTCAAAGACCAAGCACATACCGATCAAGTATCACTTTCTCCGGGAATAAGTGTTGGAACAAAAGGTCAAATTGGAGTATGTTCCTTCTAAGGAACACGTTGCTGATATTCTCACCAAACCACTGCCCAGGGAAACTTTTGAATATCTCAGACAGAAGCTGGGAGTAGTTGATGTATCATCTTGCTGTTAAATCTTGTCCGTTTCAGAGAAAAATGGGTTTACGCGTGTTTCATGAGGAGGATTCGCGTACATACGCAGGTTGGTGAGGAGAAAGTCGCGTATATGGAGGCTTTATGGATATCAAAAGTAACAGGGGCTGTTTGAAATTGTCTGATATGGGTTTGACACAGAGACCATCTGGCACAGATTCAGGAGGAGCATATATTCTTCTAATAATGTATTGTTGGCATTATCTTAGAAGCTTTTGGTTCTAAGCTGTTGTTGGTTTTAGGCAGAACAGAGGCAGAGGGAGAAAAAAAGGAAATCTTGGTTGCTGATCTGAATGGTGATTGACAGTTGCTGCTGCTATCAGTTGTTGGTGACTTTCATAAGTCTCGCGTTTAAATATTTCATCTCTATGTCATGTATCTTTTTCTTATATGGTGTCAAGGTCATGTAACGACCTATATTGGTTTCCCCACTATGCCTGGGATGAAGATGTAATGCATTTGGTCATCATATGTAAATTTCTGATGTATTCCCACTTGGTTGGGTGATGCATGTATGTATTGAGTCTTTTGGTGATAGGGAGGTCTTTTATGATGCATAAGTCTTGGTTCTTCTTGAAGAACATTTTTTTTTCAGATCTTGCCTACAGTCAGGGGGAGCATGGTCAGCACAGCAGTATAGAGATTTTAGCATGTACTTAGGGGGAGCACAACCCTTTGCCCTTGATGACAAAGGGGGAGAATGCATCTTGGTGTTGCCATCAAGTCCAAAGGGAGAGATTCTTGGCATTATGGCATAGATTTGGAGCTATGATACAGGTGTTGTACTTGATGGCAACTCTCTTTGGTAACAGATCTCAGTTCAGGCTTTCAAAATGAAAGAAATGTCATATACGCAGATTCATCTAGACAAAGTCGTGTACACACGCAGGTCAAACGTTACAAAAGTGCGTATATGTTTGGGAACTTACTTTTGGACCATGGTAGTTAGTCCTTGAGATTTGAACCTATGTTTTGGACCATGGCGTTTCGTCAGATGTGTTGATCCCTAGTTTTGGGTTCATGGTATTGAAAGGTTATGGTTTGGGACCGTGGTATTGTGGAAGGCCTAAGGCTATAAAAGAGGAAGGAGATCTTGTGACAAATGATCGTCTGAATTATTATTGAATATCTGATAAAGTGCTAGAACTGGTATATTGGTAATTGGGTTATGATGCAGATCTGGATTTGAATGAAGGAGGAAACTTAGCACAAAAAGAAGGATAAGTTCTATTGATGGGTCATAATCTTTAAGCTTGAATGATAGTATCTTTGTATGATCTTGATCTGCTAGATGTGGCGCTTGCTTGGTCTACAAGTCTAATAATCTGGGTTAATTAATGATTGAATATCTGAAAGAGTGAATTATCCTTTATAGATCTATACGTAGGTTCAGTGAAGCAAAGGCACGTATACACGCAAGTTCTGTGAAGTAAAGAAGCGTATACGCAAGTTGTTCCATATGCAGAAGCGTATGCACGCTAGTTTTAGGCTATTGAAATAGCGTATATACTCTAAGTTGTGATCTAGCTGCTTCTTTATATTGTTGTTGTGTTTTGGGTTCTGTTTTCTGGTGTGTGGTTTCTGGTACAGTGTTTTGGGTACAACTGCCAGAGAAGTATCTACTTGCTTTAGGTCTAATTTGTGGAAGGAGATTGGTTGATGGAGAAATTCTTGATGATTGATTGATGTTCACGGATCCAGTCTGAAAATTTATGAAACGTGGTCCCTAGAAGAAAGAGAAGGTTGTAGCCTTCTGTAGGCCAGCACCTACGTACTAGTATCTTGGCTAGTACAAGAGCTAAAGGGGGTTGTAGCTCCCTTCCAGGAGAAGTTGGAAAACGAGAGAGGGTTGTAGCTCTCTACAGGTTGCAGCCTGCGTACTGGTAAAGGACTGCACAAGTACATTGTAAAAGAAGTTTCTAATTAAAGAAAGATAGAGACGAATTGCAGCAGGTGGTTTTCACGCACATTGGGTTTCCATATTATATCTTGTGTTCTTGTGTGTGATTGTCTTTCTGCTCTGTTTTACTGTCTCTGGTTACTGGTTATTTGATTCTGCATCACAGATTAACAATCATCATCAGAAAGATAAAGTGAATTAAAATTTTACTTTGTATACGCGGGTTTCCTTCTACATAGTTGTGTATATACGCGGGTTTAACTAACTGAAGTAGCGTATACAATTTGTTTTTGAAAAAGGAATATTTGACTTGATAATACTGATTCACCCCCCCTCTTAGTATTATTTCCAACAAACAAATATTTCCTCATCAAGGATGGAAAATCATTCATCATCAATGTGCACAAAGGCAAGTAAAAAATTTCCTTGGTAAGTGCCAATGAAGCCAAGAAATTGATCAACTCTAGCAAGAAGTATGTTTTATTGTTTTCAAGAGAAACTTAGTTTGTAGAGGATCCAATAAGATGCAAGGCATGCCTAGAGGGGTGTACCATGAAACAAAAGCAATAATTGGAGGAGTTGTTATAGGAATTAAGGAATGTTTTCTAAGGGCCTAGAGGGTTACCACCTAAGGGAGAAGTGGAGCATAATATCCATCTATTTTCATACTCCCCATTGCCAAATATTGGGATGTATAGGTAGTCTATTATAGAAGCAAATGAGGTGAAGAAACAGTTGTAGTAGTAGCTGAAATAGGGTGTCATTCGACCAATTGCATCACCATGTGGATCAGATAGTCATCATTGTGTCGAAGAAGGATAGTACTTGGCATACTGTTGTGGCCAGCAACAACCCCCCCCTTTTTTCATTTAAGTGTTTGTCCAAAATACTAAATGAATGGGGACCCTTAGTTTAATTTTGAGAAAAATCAAGTTTTCCTTTATTCAAAATAAGGTTACCATCGTAAGCTTAAAGAGGTCTTTCGAATATTTTTAACCTAATTCTACGATAAGGTAAAGGTCTTTAAAAAAAAATATGCATTACAAAAATATAGGAAATGCCCTCATTCCCTCATAAATATTAGTATGCGCAAGGTCCCCATGTTAAGCCTAACGTCGCATCACAGTAAAGTAATGTTCATAAGGAAAAACCTCAAGATCTGCTGATCTGCGATAACACCGATCGCAAGATCGCATATAGCAGAAATAAACTGGAAATACCTAACAAACATCAAACTTCTGCGACCCGCGATTTTGTGACCTGCGATGTTGCGATCGCCGCAATGGCACAATCTGCGATCTGGCGATTTACGATTAGCGCGACTTGTGATGGCACGATCTTCAATGTAACGTAAGCAAATCATGAATCATTTAATCACAAATTCTTCGGGCACACCATTCAAAGAAAAGCCACTTACCATAATCGGACCCCAGATCATGCGCTTTTAATGATAGTAAATGGATTAGCTGTCAGCTATTAAATGAAATGAAGGCGCGTGCTTTTATAAAGAATTATTTCACGTAAAGTGGCATAATTGGTATATCTGTTGCATTTGAAACTCTCCCATCACCTTTCTCAATCAGTCACTTCCACTTCGCTCGTAATCTGCAGGAACTAAGAGTTAAGAAGATTCAAAAGCCGAACGCAGGAGAAAATGGGAAAGAAACATAAAGCCCAAGGCTCTAAGACGAAGGAAAAGACGAAGGAGATGGCGCCCTTGTATACAGACACTACATGCAATAGGGACGCAAGAATTTCGACCTGGGAGGGCATGTATAGGCTGCTGGAGGAAGAAAATCCTATAGTAATGAAGGTTGATAGTGCCGTGGGATCACAAAACTCTTCCGAGGCATCCGTAGAAGAGTTGGCATGTTCATTTCTTCACCGAATAGCAGCTAGACCCAAAATTTTTCCGTATACAGATATGATCAGATGGATACTTGACAATGTAGAGTTACAAGGCAGACAATTCAAAGTTCAGGGACATGGGCTCATAGGATCATTCGCCGCACAAGACTTAAAGCTTATGTATCATCTTCCTGAGCCTCAGACGACCTACAATGCGCAATTTGTCAAGAAATTTGCAGCAGAGAACCCTAATCTAGCAGAAACCACTAAAGAATGGACCAGAATAGAGGAACCGCTAAAAAAGGACAAAAACGGTATGTACAGCACTAGTTCCCTCACATCTTCGTATTGTTTTACTGCGGCCATGCTTTCCAGGCTATTTGGGATGCCAGACATAAATAAATTTTCATCTGAATGGCTACCACTCATAGACGCCGCCACGAACTCCGATATCGTGGATTGGGCCAAGATATTTTATGATAACCTATACACTGCTGTTATGAATTACCGGTCTAAGAGATCCTTGTCTCAAAGGGTCTATCCTCCTTTTTATCTATCTGCTTATATTATGGATTCTATTTGCTATGTATCTAAATTCCCAACTATGGGTTGGAAATGGACTACCTAGGACCCGTCACCTATTCATGTTTATCACAAAGTATTATGGGATTCCTAGTTTGCCCCTCACTTCTATCAGATTTGACACGGGCTCATCTTACCCCTATATAGGATGATGTATGGTGAAGAACCCCCGAGGTGCTCACCCGAAGCGCAAATAGACATCATCCCCATCGCAAGATGGTTCGGGGAAGAATGGTTCACTTATATTAGAGTGTTTGGGAGCACCGTGCCTCCACATGTCCTACCTCTATATGTCCCCAACAAACTTTTGGCTCGGGAAATTGCCTATCAGACCTGCTCAGAAGGCAGCCTGACCAAAGAGCTTAAAGACAAGAAGAAGGCCATATGGCGTCAATTTCCTGTAGCTTGTGGGGCCTTCTCATTGTTTGATGTAGGACACACTTTCGCCGAAGTGGAGAATGTGACGTATCTATAGCTATTTAAATTCCCCGCTCAACCTTTTGACCTAAATAATGTTGCCCATGATTTCACTATAAATGTCAGAATAAAATTATTCGTCGGAAAGAAAGATTTGTTTGATGATTTGTTTCAAAGTAAAAGCTCACTCCAGGAATTTTTGCGAGAAGCTCGGTCGAGGTTGTCCCCAGATGACCTCCAAATATTTTTGTTATACAGAGAAAGAAGGCTAGCCAATGTTCCTCTAGAAAAGCTGTGACGGCTTGCCAGGGAGCCTACTCCCATTGTCAGCCTCAGTGGAAACTCCAGTACTTCCAAAGCCAAATCTGATGCTGCCCAAGGAATGCCTGAACGTTCTAAAAAGTCTGCAAGCGACCAAGGAAAAAGCGAAGAAACAGCTAAAGATACAGCTCAATCAAGTGTAATGTCGCAACAGCAAGTTATCGCCTCCCCACCAAGAGATGTCCCTCCTCCCGTCATTAAATCGCCACTCGTCACAACAGAACTCGACAAAGAATGGGAAAACTTCAATGAGCTAATGAGCCTTGAAGGGAAATTCCCAAGAACACCTATGAGCAATGCATAGGTAACACAGGAAATGGTTTCAACCATGGTCGGCAGTGTCTGAGAAATGGAGCACAGTCATATCGCTCTGCCTTCTGAGCTTCTACTTAGTGTAGAGGAAATTCGCCCACTAGATGTATTCTATAGTCCCCAACATAAAGCAGTTGTGAGGAGACAAAGAAAGAAACGAAAGCTAGAGAATACACTTTCACAGGACACTGAACATTTAGACGTCTTATGGAAAGACCCTAACAACAACCCGACAGAAAATCTCACGAAGTTATCTCAGATCGCAGGAGCATATGCTTCTGCGACTATCGACAAGGCGTCGGAAGTTCAGGAACTGTTGAGGGAACAAGAAAACCAAATACAGCTACTACAAAAACAGCTACAACAAGCCAATGCTAGTATTGAAGCATCCAAACAACTCGAGAAACTACAAGAAGACTTTCATGAGATGCAAATAAGCTATCAAAGAAGCCTAGATGAAAAAGGAAAGCAGTTGCAAGCTTTACAAGAAATACACAAGGACGAGCCCAAGCTTGCTGAATTTGTTTCAGAATCTACTGGCTTAAATGAGCAACTTCTACAGCAACAGGAAGAGTTGGGATGTAAAATATCGCAGTGGAGTCACTATTGCAAGCTGAGCGATAAACTCACCAATCAAGTGGAGGACTTGCGAAGTGACTACGACCAGATTGACAGAAGAGTGACAGAATACTTAGCTTGGCAGGATGGAGAGGAAGGGAAGAGAGTAAATGCACCCAGAATAAATGAGAGCCATAAAGAATTGCTCTTTAACAAATGGGACGATCAAATCAGGAAGGCAGAACAGGCGGCGGAGACAGCGGCGACACAGGCTAGCGTTCTTATCGACTGTGTAAATGAGAATTTACACAGAGCCAACTTAATCGCAGAAACCGCCCTGGGGTACCTACCAAATAAGTCACGAATGGAGGCAGAATGGAAGCAGAAGGCGCAGGAAAAGGGAAAAGTGATCTAGGCATTGAACAGGTTGAATTGGGAGTGTTACTGGGCATACTTAGTCAAGCCACACAGTCAATGGATGACTGTGAAATGCATCATAAACTCAGCCGAGAAAGTAGTGCTAGCTCTCATAGATTCTGTTTTCGCAGTCCAGCTCAACGCAGAAGTCAGCCAACCGAATCTTCTCAAATCCATGATGAACACTTGCAGTTTTAAGGACCAAATTCAAAAATAGCTTATTTTTAGAAGTTTGTTGTTTCTTTTTTTTAGATTAGAAAAAGGATGGCCATTTGAAAACCGTATCCTAATTTTTTTTTTAAACACTATTATTAGAATTAGGAAGTAGTATTTTAACCCTTCTCATGCATTTAGAGAAGGGTCCAGAGATTTGTCAAAAGCTTATCCTCAGAACATGCACTTCTGCACCCTCAGAGGAGGTTTTGATGAATGGATGGATCGAGATTTATTTTTTACTTTCATTTTGATATCTGCTACTGATGTTGCACTTTTTTACTCTTGGTAGATTTTAGAACAAGTAGAGATAGATCGTTTTTGCTTGAAGCTTATGGGTAGAATTAGTCATAAATGGTACTTTTATCTCTTGGCGATTCCTGCTTATATTCCTTAAGTGATTTATAGTTTCAGTTGTTTATATGTTATTGCATGAATGTATGGGTTATCATTTGGCACTTTTGTACGGTGGAGTCATATTGTTTATGTCTGACATATGAATAGCTTATTATGTGATATGCTGTTCACAACTGTTTTGCCTAACTTCTTTTGCAAAGTGGTTTATCTTTAATGATTTCTATTCTTATGATAGCTGAATGATATTTATTGCCAGTTATTGTTCGAAATCTCTTTAGATTGCATAATGGAAGATATACAATCCCGGGTTAAAATAGATTTGATGTGTTGTTTCTCACTAGATTACAATAGCATAGAGTAAAGTTAAAGAATCCGAATTAGATTAACTTTAAAATACTCTTAGATCAGCATAATTCAATTCTACACACACACACACACCCAAGATCAGGAAACTGGTCCCGTTATCCACAGTCGGACTCGCTATACCAAACGGATAAGGAGTTGCCAACCAAAATCCGGACCGGGTGGGTATCCCCCTTGTTATCGACCCGATTTTTGGGGCTTCAACACATATATGTATAGATTATAGGGAATTTAACAAAGTCATACTCAAGATCACATACACCTACCCATGATATATAAATTGTTGGATCAGTTAAGGTAAGAAAATACTTCGAAAAGATGCACATGAAATATGGATATCATCAGGTTCGAGTCAATGAAGAAGATATCTAGAAGACTGCCTTCAAAACCAGGCAAGGTTTCTGTGAGTGGTTGGTTAGGCGATTTGGCCTATGTAATGCACCAACTACATTTATAAGATTAATGAATGATATATTGCACCCTATTAAATATTCATTTGTTATTGTCTATTTGGATGATATAATACTATATAGTGCTACTGGGAGGAGCATATGTAACATTTGACATCAGTGTTGGAAACACTAAATAAGCACAAACTGCTAGCAAATATCAAGAAGTATAGTTTTTCATAGTAGTCTTTGGTGTATTTGGGGTATGTGATCGGTGAAGAAGAGTTGAAGACAAGTCCTTCCAAGATAGAAACCATCATGAAATGGTCGATGCCTATTAATTTTTCTGAGGTTACGAGTTCCATTAGGGGTGCACAATACTTGAGGAAATTAATAGCCTCATTTTCAGTGGTAGTAGAATTTTTTCATGCCATAACAACAACTAGCAAGAGATTCCAGCGGGGAAAAGGCCAACAAAGGTCTTTTAAAGAGCTAAAGAAGAATATTAGTCTAGCAGCAATTCTCTCGTTACCAATATTGCAGAAACCCTTCTAATTGGAGAGAGATGTGAGTGGGTATGTGTTGGGTACGGGATCCCCCAAGGCAATTTTTGGGGCTTAGAGCCCAAATTTTGGTCAAAAGTTGTAACCCCGATGTAAAGAATTGCATTTTGTGGCCATGTAGCGCATAGTTTGTAAACGAGTCATAGGGTTGTCCACACTCAATTTTGTATTGTAATGTCAGTTGCAGAGATCTACCCATGATCTATGGACCATTGGATTGTGTAAATAGGGCAAGGATCTAAGTAGTTAGGAAATAATCAATGAATGATCATGGAATAGAAGAATAACAGAGTATCTGAAGTGTAAAGTCTAGTTTGGGGTCGTAGAGTAGGAGAAGGCTCTGTAGCTGAGTGTATAGAGGCCTAGTACTTCACCGCTGAGTGTGCAGACCCCTACAACTAAGTGCGCAGGGTGAGTCAAATATGTAACAATTGGAAGAATTAATAAAAAGAAGTTTTATATCATTCCTGTGTATTTATTTCCTATTTCATGCATTGAATGTATTGGGTATGAATTCCATTTCTACTATTTATATGATGCGCAAACATATGTGACTATGTTAATTAAGTGAATATGAGATAAAGTATTTGTTTACGCGAAGTAAATAAGATATTTAAGAAGATAAGTAAGATCCACATTTTCATTTGGGGAAATTGCATAGGACACATCCATAGCAGTGCGAAAGCACCTCAGGCCTGGGTTAGGACTGCACAAAAGGTGATTATAACAGATCGCAAAGGCATTGAAGGTTAGGACAGTGCATAAAGTGACCTACATGAAGGTAGGCATAGTTGGACTAAATCAACACCTCGGACATCTCAAGGGTGCGGAAACTTGGTTCCAACATCCCCACATATTGCTTTGGGTGAGACTTCAGTCCATTCTCTGCAAGTTGATGCCGAAAGGGCTAGTAGTGTAGGGATTTGTTTGGCTAATTAACTCCCAACTTGGGTGAGGCCCCATCAAGCCAACAAATGATTCCATTGTTGGGACGAGAATCTACATAGAGATGTCTGATGTCGTATCATTGGAATCCAACTAAGAAGGAAATTAAAGGCTAGTTGGATAGAAGAATTGACGAGTTCACAGTACAGGAGAAGAGGAACTTGTGGCTAACAAAAGAAGAGTGGTTAGACTACCACTCATACACAGAGATGCACGAAATATTCTTCGCATCTATCCCTATTGAGCTACACTAATCAATTGTGAAGCTAGAAAATAGCCAAGGAATGTGGAAACTCGACAATCCTATTGTGTGGACCCTAGATTTAGTGAAAAGTTTGAAACCATCGAAGGATAAGATTGCGTGTGCCATTTCTAATTGGATCAATTGGATTATAGGAGATTCATTATTGAGTTTTCAGTTGACACCTTAGTCAACTATATTGAGGCAGAGCGATGCTTTCTCAAGGGACTGCGAGGTAAGTATGTAAAGTCTTTCAATACTTGGATTAAAATGCTATTGTGTGAAAAGAGGGTTATCCAGTTACCTTTATTTTCGGGGCCACACAAAGTGGAAAAACTTACAAGAACAAAGGAAATAAGGCACCAGAAACTAGCCCCTTAATTTCACCTCTATGAGGGGACGAGGATGATCTCACGAAGGTCTCGTTATGAAGTGTGATCCATTTGATAAGGTAAATAATTAAATGAATACCAGCCCCACCTACACCACCACCATCTTCGTTGCCATCACCTCTGTCTTCACCCGTACCACATCCGCCACCATCGCAATTGAATATGGCAAGCATAGTGAAGTTGCTTGTGTTTAAGGGATTGGGAAATGAGGATCTAGACCAATTCTAGATCATTGTAAGAGTTGTATGGGAAGTGTAAGGAGTTACAGATGACAATATAAAGAAAGTGACACTAGTTAGCACCCTGGAGGACCACGCACTGAAATGGTGTATTAAGCACTCCAATGATAATCCAAATGTGGGAATCATGGATATCCAAGTAGCATTAAATGGAGAATTTAGGAGACCGAAGTTTGAAGCACAGTCGATCATTGGATTCAAAGAGATCACGATGCTATTAAGCAAGACTCCATCATAGCTAGACTAGAGGCTGAAATGCACGATTTGCAAAGATAATATGAATCTGAAGGATGGACAACATCGCAAATGGTTTGTAGCATCATTAATGCCACATTTGAGGAGTACGCTATCACAACAGAAATTAACAACTCAGGTAGAGGCCTTAGAGATCATGACGAGGCTACATGAGACCTCGATATAGGATCCTAACTTTGGAGTTCAATAGATCCACATTCAGCTGAAGAATTTATGCCTTGAGATGCAGAGTCTGAAATAGGACAATGTTATAAAACCAGCTCACAAAAAGATAGGAAATATAAATCAACGCCTTAGAAATAAGCCTCTTCGATGGGGAACCCTCCTTTACATGACGCAAATAAACAATTCCTAGATGATACAAATGACAAGATCTCCTGTCTATATATAGGAGTCTAAGGGGTCATAATATAATCAGAGCCGACATAACAATAATAATGTAAGGGCACAATAATAACAATAGTGGGCTTCTATGGGCCACAATAATAAGAGTATCGGGACTACATGGGCACAACAATATAATCAAGCAGTTGTACTAGTAATAATAAGGGGTTACACTAGTAGAATAGGGACCTAACATGCCCCTCTCCTTCAAAAAGTGTTCTCCTTAATGATTGAGTAGTCCTTGATGATTCTGTATAAAACTCTTGTCCTTCCATATGGAATCTTCAGCGGGTATGTTCTTCCACTTGATAAGATATTCTGAAATTGATCAATTTTGTAGCTGTTGGGTTCTTGTTTCTGTCACTGCTCCAGGTTCCAATATGATTTTTCCTTCCTCGTCAAGTTCTAGCAATATTGTTTGAACTGGGACCTTTTGCAAGTTTTAAATGAGTGGCCACACTTCTTTGTCCTTCTTCCATTCATCCCTTGCTTCATTTATCTAATCCGGTTGGATAATATAAATAGCACAAAAAAGTGCTTCCACATCCTCATCCTTTCTTTAGAGCACATCCGCAACAACATTTTTCTTCCCTTTTTTGTAGATGATTTGAAAGTCATAACCCAACATATTTGTGACCCATTTTTTTTTCTTCTAAAGATAATATTTGTTCTAAAAAGTATTTAAGACTATCATGATCCATTTTTACCTTGAAGTGTCTTCCCATATGTTGGCTACTTGGGGCTTGACCCAGGTTCAGATATGATTTAGCTGAACAAATACTGGTACTACTGGCCCTTTTAGCAATATTCCATAGAGCGAGGACTGAGGTCTCACCCGAAGTAGTATGGGAGGGTGATAGAACCAGGTTTCCACACCCTAGAGATGTCTGATGATTTTTGGCAGTCCGCAGTTTGACCCTGCGCGCACGTTGCTACACATAGCTATCAGCTCCTTGCAGCCTACAAAGCTACCTTCGCGCAACCCTGTTCAAGGTGCAATCTATGCTCTTACCCAAATCCCTTACTATTAATCTAATATTAATCAATTACTTCACTTATATGTGTGAGCCCAATTATACTTAACAATGTTTAGCATTCATATAAGTGTGCGCAATAAACAAAACAATATCAAGACATAGAAAGTAAGATATGAACAGATACACAATATTTGGAATAAAACTTCTTTTATTATTCTTCTTGCTTTGTTACAGACCCAACTCCGCCCTGTGTAATCAACTACAGGAGTTCGTGCACTCAGCTGCGGACTCTACTAGGCCTCTTTGCACTTAGTTGCAGAGCCTCTTCCTACTATTATGACCGAAGACTAGACTTCCTTCCTTCAGATCTATCTTGCATACATATTCATCATTGCTTCAATATTAATTCATTACAAGGTAGAGCCTTACTCTATTTATACAATCCCATGGTCTGCAGACCATGGGTAGGCCAACATTACGTTACATTACATTTACAAAACTTAGGGTGGACAACCCTATGACTCAACCTATACTTCGGGCTCCGTGCCTACAATTCGCGGAGTCTTACAATACATTTGACCAAAACTTGGGATTTGAGACCCAAAACATGTTGTGGGGGGATTCGATATCCAACACCATTAGGTAATGTTACCATTTCTTAAGTGCATGTAGAATTGCCAACATTTCCTTCTCATAAATAGCATGCTTGAGATGTAGCCGTAAAAATACCCAATCACCTACAACAAAATTTCTTTCACTGCGATGTTGATCTACCTGTTGTTTCATTCAATTCTACACCAAAGTGGCATTATCCTTTAAAAGTTGGAGAACTTGTTGTTGATGCTCGATGTGATCCTTCACTGTTTGAATATTATTCTTCTTGATATGTCATTCTATCTTGAGAGTTTGAGGAGTGGAAATTTCTTCCAATGCATTAGATGATATGGTCAGATTCATTTCTTGATGCTCGATGTGATCTTTCACTTCTTGAACATTTTTCTTCTTGATATGTCCTTCTATCTTGAGAGTTTGAGGAGTGGTAATTCTTGCCAATGCTTTACAACATATGGTTGGATTCATTTCTTCTTTCTATGGGGTTGTTTTTTGGTGTATATCCTCTTTTTTTGATGTTTCTAGATCCTTTTCTTCCTCCTCTCTACAATTAATGTAAAATAATTTCTTCTCAGCAAACTTATGACCTTTAATGTATTTTTTATCACAATTACAAAGCCCTTTTTCTCTTTTTTCTTCCAATTGTTGTGGTGTCAACCTTGTAGGCTTTCGAAGGCTAGGAGAAAAAACACTTCCATATTTATAATTGTGAGGGGTAGACTTCCTTCTTTCCATAATTTTGCTTTCCACTTTTCTTGCCAACCTGAATTCCTTCAATGAATCAGGTTCCCAAAGACGAACCTCATGTTGAATGTTATCCTCTAAAGTACCTATGGTGACATCAATCCTCTGCTTCTATGGAATATCATTTTCCCTTATATTCAGTTTTTTAAAGTCCTCAATAGGCTCTGCCATTGAACACTTTTGTTTGAGATTTATTAATTGGCTAAAGAAGGAGTTGCTTTCTATATCCTCATAATCTGTTATCATTTCTTCGGTGAAAATTGACCACATAACAAGTTTCTTACGAGAACAAAGCCCTTTATAGCATAAAAATTGATCTGGTTCTAAATATGAAGATCCAATACATACCTTTTGTAACTATTGCACCTCATGTAGATCAAAATATTTCTCCATCTGTAGTATCCAATTTACCATATCCTTACCATCAAACTTTCTCATATCACCTTTTCTTGATTTTAGGAGCTTCATATTGAAATGATTGTAACTTTGTAATTTCAAATCTCGAAGTTCTTAAATTGGGTCCTATAGTAGCCCTTTGATTCCTCTTTATAACCCCATAAGTCTGATCAAGATTGGATTTTGCAAGGAAGAGTTATGTCAAATGTTCTATGATGACCTGATTATAGACTAGTTCAGTCGAGAAAACTTGTATGAAGTCCCACGTGTCACTGTTTAAACCTTAGGATCTGAAACCAATACACAGAAAACTACAGTTCGTCCTAATCCTAAAACTTCTTATGAAATTTCAATTTGATGCTCAGAGAGAAAGTTATGATGATTTTACCAAGGTCACCTGTTTAGGATGTAATTGGGGAGCCTGTAGAAACCCTAAATGTCTTGGATTGTATCTCCAAAAATATAGAGAACCAAGATTTGAAATTCAAATTCGAGCTGCACCAAAAGTGCGGCTCAAATGGGTTTTAATTTTAGAGTCTGAAACCTCGTCAGATCATATCTCTGGAAATATAGTGAGGGAAGACCTGAAATTTGGACTCGAGATTCATAACGATTTTGGGTCAAATGGGTTTTTGTTTTAGCTTCTGAAACTTCGTGGCAAAAAATTTATAACGAAAATTCCATGATGACATATTTGGAGCAACAACACCCTAGAATCCAAAGCTCTGATACAAAATGTTATGAAACCAACTCACAAAAAGATATAAAAATAGATCAATGCCTTAGAAATAATGCTCTTCGAGGGGGAAACCTCCTTTACATTACACAAATAAACAATTATTGGATGATACAAATGAGAAGACTTCCTTTCCATATATAGGAGTCTAAGGGGTCATAATATAATCATAACCGACATAACAATAATAATGTAAGGGCACAATAATAACAATAGTGGGCCTCTATGGGGTAGAATAATAACAATATGGGTACTACATGGGCACAACAATATAATAAGGTGGTTGTACTAATAACAATAATGGGTTACACTAGTAGTGTATGGACCTATTGGATAGGACAACTCGACTAGAAGTGCGTCAAGAGGTATGATGCATAAAATGCAAGGGTCAGGGTCATGATAAGGACCATTGCCTAGTTTTTTCAAATTACCTCATAGGAGGAGAGTCGATGCCCTTTGTTAGCCCCCTAATTTGCTCTCTTTTTTTCCATTTTTCCCTTCCTAAATCATAACCATTTACCATTGTTTTACCTCTTTTATACATCCTCATCTTGCACCAGTCCAAGCACGGTGACATATTTTGTATAAAATTTATTTTTTATACTTTTAATTTAACTTAGCATTAATTAATCATTTATTACATGATTTCTTAATTTTAATCACTCTTTGTAACTTATCAATATCTCCAATATTTATTTGGTAGTTAGAGTACTTACTGTGACCGCTAATCCTAGTGCAGGATCAGATCTTGCACCGTTGCCAGCACAACAAATCCTTGCAATAGATCTGAACCTCCTTCATCACCGCCTCGTTTTGAGTAGCTTCAACCACGACAACAAGATCGATCCAAAGGTAGCCTAGATCAAATCTGTGAAGGACAAAAGCTAGAGATTGGCTATGACCAGTTTTACTAACTATCTAATTTTGAAGGCCGAAAAGTTAAATTTTGCATTTGGTTATGTAATCAGTTGAATGATCTATTTTGGCCTTTGGCCAAAGATCTATATAATGTAGAATGTAAATAGGAGTAGGAGGGAATTTTTTGGATAGAACAGAGACACAACCAGAGAGGCGGTAATAGGTTTCCGTATTTTGTTATCGCTCGAATCTGGGTTGGACAATGTATTAACATATGTACTTGCGTCAATGACTTAATAAAAGGGAGTTGAACCTCATGTTTCACAAATCATGTTTCTGTATTTGAGCTGATGAATTGATTAAAGTACTAAGAAACATTTTTATTTAAAGGGGAAACATGCTGGTTAGCTAGGGCCCAGCCAACCCAACAAGTTTACCCCATTTCCCATTTTCCTATAATTTGTCTTTACATTGCCAAGTGTGATTTAATTTTAAGCACATGCATTCCTGTCTGAGTGAAAGCGGATCCGTTGTGTGAAGTAGATAAATTTCCTTTCCTGCACTTGATTTCAGATTGGTTTTCCTCCGCCTGGTCCAAGTAGGAGAAATAACCCTGCACCAGTGCACATTGGTGTCATATCTCTTTTTCTGTAATTCTATTTGATTGGTTTTCACCACCTGGGCCAAGCAAGAGAAATAACCCTGCAGCAGTGCACATTGGTGTGATATTTCTTTTTCTGCAATTCTATTTGATTGGTTTTCCCCACCTGGTCCAAGTAGGAGAAATGAACCTACACCAGTGCATGTTGGTGTGATGCAACAAGGCTTCTTAGGCTAACTTCCCATAATCTTCTTTCTTTCATTAAATGCTTATGACATGATAACTGTATATTGATTGTTCCTTTATTCATGCACTCTATTAAGATCAGAAGCATTCACTTTTTATGTGTGCAATTTGATTTAATAGTATAATAGCACTTGCAATAATTAAGCACTCATTTTAAGAATAAATGCTAAACGCAGGAAGCTCTGATTTGGTGCAAGAACTAGTTTCTTGCCATTGGATCTAAGTGCTTTGAACCTGGAAAAGTTCAAGCCCTTGTAGGAAGTAAAAATCCTTTAGTAAAGACACCATTTATACCTTCTACATAAATCTCTGTTCCTGCACTAGTGCAAGCAGACTGCGATAGTACAGAACAGATTAGGTCAAGAAGGAAATCTCTAAAGGAGCAGGTTTAAGGGCCTATCTCATGAGACTGCTAAGTGTATCTACTAAAGAAAAACACACACTCAGTAGTTAAACAATAATTAGCTAGAGTGATTTCACTTTATCTTTAATTCCCTCTTGAAAATGCATTCTTCCTTATTCCAGTCTTGGATTATTTTGATGGTTCAAGTTGCCTTTTTCTCTTTCTAATTTGATTACGGAATCTTTCCTTTAAGGAAAGTAGGGATTTATATTAGGAATATTCATACCATCTCTGGTATTGCCTATGCTTCATCTCTAAGCTTATGAATCCCCTGGGTTGACAAATTCAGTGTTGAGGAGTTTTCTTAAGTGTAATTCCTGCAACCAACATTTTGGCGTTATTGTCGAGCAGGCAATTTGATTTGGTAAGAATTTTCTAATTATACAATAGAGGTAGTTTTCCCTTTATTTTTTTGCAGTAATTTTTCAAAAAGCTTCTTTGAAGGAATTTTACTCATGTTAATTGATTTCTCACAACATTTTTTATTAGAAGTTGTTCCTTATTTTTCTTTCTTTTTTGAAATGAATGCCTAGAAAAGGTAAGGGTTCGAATCCCACCAAGGGCTGAAAGGATTTTGAAAACAATTCTCATATTGGGTCTCCTTCTATAAGGAGGAAGCCTAATCCAATTCAAACCCATCACGCAGGAACAGTCCACCTGGATTCTGGTGACAACAGCTCAGGTGTGGTTCAACCTCTTGAGAGAAGTTCAAATAAAAGGGACACAATAACGGACCTATTGGCATTATGAAAGAGATTTGGCACTATGACACAGGTGTTGTCCTTGATGGCAACTCACTCAGGTGACAGATCATAGATCAGCAGGTTAACAACACAGAGTTATAGATTAGGCTTCACAAAATGAAGAAAGAAAGTTATATGCAGGTTCACCATTGGCCAAACCATGTATACACGTGGGTTAGTTGTATACAAGTTGCGTATACGTACACACACACTTTCACAGAATGAAAGGCACGTATATCTTGGAAAACTAAGTTTTGGTCTAAGGTATGTTGGTGCATGGTATTTTGATCCATGACATTGGTCTAAGGTATATGGTTTGAGGTATTGACCCTAAGTATTTGATCAAAGGTATTGGTCCTAAGTGGTTTTTGGTCCATGGTATTGAGTAAGGCCTAGACTATAAAAGTAGGAGAAGATCATTAGGCCAAGGTACTCAAGTAATTGAGTATCTAATGAGGAGTAAGATCTAGTATGTAAGTTATTGGGTATAGTGCATAGCTGGATCTGAACCAAGGATGAACCTTAATTTTTTATGAAGGATAAGATCTAATGATGTATCAGGGTCTTAAGGCTTGAAGTGAGTTATCTTTATGTGGTTTGATTATTTATCTAAATAACTGACGCATGTTGTAGTCTGTAAATATGATGATCTAGGTATGAAAGAAGTCTGGAATTTTTGTCATGTTTAAATCATCATTTATAGATCTCTATGTAGGTTCACTTTAGAAAAGGAATGTATACACACTAGTTCTGCATATCAAAGCAACGTATACATTATAAATTTAATTTACATATTTGTACGCAGGTTCACCTTAAGGAAACTGCATGTGCACGCAGGTTAAGCACATGGAAGTAACGTATACCTTATAAAATATGTTTTAGTTGCTTCTATTTGCTTTTGTAGTGTTCTGGGTTCTGGCTTGGGTTTTGGTTACTATATTCTGGTTACATCATTCTGAAAGATCGGATTGAAGGGTTGTTAGAGTGATTCATTGATTCAGTATGAAAATTTATGAAATGTGGTCCTTGGAAGAAAAGAGAAGGTCATAGCCTTCAGTAGGTTGGCACCTACATACTAGTAAACATATCAACTAGTACAAGAGCTAGGGGGTTGTAGCTCCCTTCCAGTAGAAGCTGAAGAACAAGAGAAGGTGGCAGTCTTTTGCAGGTAGAAGTATATGTACTGGTATAACGTTGCACCAGTACAAAAATTGTAAACATAATTCTCTTATTATTAAAAGAAGACAGAGATGATTACAGCAGGTGGTTTTCACCCACATTGGGTTTCCACCTTATATTTTGGTGTTTATGTGTGTTGCTTATGTGTGATGCTTTATTCTACTCTTACTGCACTATTTAATGAATTGTTAATAGACTGATTAAAGTTCACTACATAATTAGTGTAAATCAAAAGATCTTTGCATATACACTGGTTTCATCAAGTATAGCTGTGTATACATACTAGTTCACTGAGCTGAAGTAGTATATACAAATCGGTTTTGAAAATTAAATTATTGATCTGATAATATTGATTCACCCGCTCCCCACCCCTAGTATTATTTCCAACAATTGGAATTAGAGCAGGTCCTTCATAGGAAGGTTGATCGCTTGAATGAAAATCCATCATCATGAGTAATCAAGAAAGCAAGGGATCCATCAGACCACCAATATTTAATGGGAGCAATTTTGTTTATCGGAAGGTAAGAACCACAACCTATCTTCAATATCTTGGAACAGTTGTCTGGGAAATCGTGGAAGGAGGATATACATTTCCGTCAGTAATTCCTACAAATGCGACAAGTAAAAAGCAATATGAAACCAATGCCAAGGTTGTCAATACATTATTGGGAAGTCTGTCACAATCATATTTTGTCAAATTTATGCAACTCAAATCTACCAAAGAAATATGGGACAAAATCATTTTAAGCTACGAAGGATACTCTCAGGTAAAATGTGCTAAACTGCAAACTCTCAGAATTCAATATGAAACTCTCAAGATGCACAATGATGAAAGTTTAGCTAGTTACTTCTTACATATAGATGAGATTGTTAATTGGATGAAGAATGTAGGTGAAGAGATAAAGGAAGTTACTTTAGTTGAAAATGTTTTAAGATGCTTGTCTGCTAAGTTTCAATCAAAAGTATCTGCCATAGAAGAAAAGCAGGATCTACAAACTATTACTATGACACAACTGTACGAAATCTTAACTACCTCTGAGATGAGAAAAGGAGGTCCATCAGATATGAGAGAAACCACATTTAAATCTTCAACAAAAAGAAAATAAGAACTCAATGAATCAGGACATATTTTAGAAGGAGAAGAAGAAGCAAACTTTGTCAAGAACCTTCAATAGGGTTCCAGAAGATTCAGAGGTAAACTACCTTTTAAAAGTTTTGCTTGTGGAAGAGTCAGTCACTTTGCTGCCAAATGTCCTCATCAAGATAAATTTGATAAAGGTAAGGAATTTTCAAAATGGAATAGAAAACAAAGTGTAAGTAAGAAGAGCTACTATACTCATGAAGATAGTGATGGTTTTTCAATTAGTGATGAAGATAAAAATAGTAATGACTATAGACTTCTGACGGCTTATGAAGATGATGATTTCTTAGATGCCTTAGATGAAGATGATGTTTATGAAGAAATCTCTAAACTCAAAATCTGTTTAGAAGAAAAGATGATTATAGATAATTTGACATTTGAACTTGCTCAAAGAGAAAAACACAATGAAAAACAAGAATGTGAAATTATGGGTCTAAGAAAAGATATTGAGAAAACAAAAGCTCTCAATCTTAGATTTTCTAAAGGATCAGAAACCTTAAATGAAATTATCAAAGTACAACGTTATCCTTTGATAAAGACAAGAAGAAGCATCTCAAGCATAGAAGCCGTCGACCTCCACTAAAAGTTATCTTAATGCAGCAAAGAGCATTGAACAGTTTGACAATGATCAGCAAAGGCATAAAGTAGATCACCAGGTAAATTAGGCTCAATTTACTTCAAGGATGAACAAAAGACACAACCAACCTTAGGTAAATTATACTAAATCTGCTTCGAGAATGAATATCAATAGAATCTACAATCACCAAGTCAGTAGATCTGATAATCACAGGAACTTCTTTAATGGCCAATGTTTTTCATGTCATAACTTTGGACACAAAGCTGCTCAGTTTGTTGCTTACAACACCATCATGACTAGAGAAGCAAAAAATCAAAGGAATGTGATAGGGATCATGAAAAGGTCCTACAATAACTTTTCTCTTCTTGAAAATGAAATAGAATGCTCTATCTACAACAACTTCAGCCATGAAGAATCTGGATGTAGGAGTAACTTTCGGAAAATATCTCAAAAAGAGAAAACTCCATTAATACCTAAAATATGGAGAAAGAAAGAACCACAAACAAAAAGATGTGGCATATCCTTGTATGTAGAAGGACAAGAAAATTAGTGGTATTTTGACAGTGGATGCTCAAAACACATGACAGGTGACAAAGAAAAACTTCGCTAATATAATGCCTTAGAAAAGGAAAAGAAGGTCTCATTTGGAAATGAAACTCCTACTATCATAGAAGGTAAAGGCTCTATTTTCTTAAAAGAAAATGTTAAAGTTGAGAATGTTATGTATGTTGATGGTCTAAAGCATAACCTGTTGAGTGTCAGTCAAATGTGTCATCAAGGAAATGAAGTAGTATTTCGACCAAACAGATGTGTTGTTCATGAGCTTGATACAGGAGAAACTGTGATAAAAGGTACAAGAACTCCAAACAACTTATACATACTCAAGGGAGGACAACAACAATGTTATATAAGAAAAGATGATGAACACTCGCTATGGCACAGAATATTGGGGCATCTAAGCTATTCTCAAATAAGAAAAACATGCAGATTCCAGGTTATTCGTGATATTTCTGATATCAACATTCCTGAAAATACAATATGAAAATCATGTCAATTCAGTAAGCAAGCTAGATTGCACATCCTTGAAAAGGAAGGATCAGCTAGTAAGCCTCTTGAAGTTGTTCATATAGATTTATGTGGACCATCAAGGAAAAAGTCGCCTCATGGAGAAGAATATTGTATATTGTTCATTGATGAATTTTCCAGAATGTGTTGGATAGGTCTTCTAAAGCATAAAGATGAAGCATTCAAAAATTTCAAAGCCTTCAAAGCTTTGGTTGAAAATGAATCAGATCGCAAAATCAAATGCCTTAGATCTGATCGAGGAGGGGAATTTACCTGTGATGAATTCTTTGCCTTTTGTGAACAACATGGAATCAAAAGGCAGTTCTCCACTGCAAGGACTCCCCAGCAAAATGGAGTGTTAGAAAGGATGAATAGAACTATTCAACAAATGGCTCATGCTATGCTAGATGACTCTAGAACCCCTGCAACCTTCTGTGGTGAAGCTACATTTGCTAATATCACTATTATCAACTAAGAAAATGTTCGGGTAAACAACACTCAAACTCCACATGAACTTTTGTATGGTAAGACTCCTATTGTAAAATATTTCAAAGTTTTTGGAAGAAAATGTTACATCAAAAGGACGGATGAAAAACTTGGTAATTTTGAACACAGATCAGATGAAGGTATTATTCTTGGTTACCCTCCCCGAAGTAAAGGATATAAATGTTATACTAAAAGACTTGGGAAAACTATTGAAAGTATTGATGTTGTGGTTGTTGAAGCATGAAAAAGTCCAAAACAGATAAAAACCAAAGATTATGAAGAAGATGAGGATTATCCTCCCACATCAAATCACACTCATTCTAAAGAAGAAACCAATGAAGCAGCAGAAGAAGAGACAACTGTAGAAGAAAAGACCCCATCCAAGTATGTTCAGAAAAATCATCCAAAAACTCAAATTTTGGGATAGAAAGAGGTAGGTGTGCAGACAAGAAGAACTATTATAGAAGGTTCAAGCTATCTAGTGTTACTATCTTCCACCGAACCTCAAAATTTAAATGAAGAATGCAAAGATGAACGTTGGGTCAAGGCCATGAATGAAGGAATTGAGCAAATTGAAAACAATAATACTTGGGAATTAGTTCTTAGACCTCATGATAAGGATATCATAAGAACTAAATGGATATTAAAAAACAAGTTGAATGAAAATGGAGAAGTTATTAGAAATAAGGCAAGACTTGTTTGTAAAGGATATGCTCAAGAAGAAGGTATATATTTTGAAGAAACTTTTGCACCCATTGCTAGACTTGAAGCCATAAGAATGTTTCTTGCTCTATCTAGTTTTCCAAAATTCAAAGTATACTAAATGGATGTAAAATCTGTCTTTCTTAATGAAGACTTAAAAGAAGAAGTCTATATTGAGCAACCAGATAGATTCATTCTTGGAAATTATGCAAAAGTTGTATGTAGACTCAAGAAGACTCTCTATGGTCTAAAAAAAGTTCCAAGGGCCTAGTATTACCGTCTTGACAAATATATCCATCAACAAGGTTTTTCAAAGGGATCAACTAATAGCAATCTATATACAAATATTGACAATAATAAATTGTTAATACTTGTTGTTTATGTTGATGATATCATTTTTGGTAGCAATGAAGAAGCCATGACTCAAAATTTTGCTTCGGTAATGCAGAAAGAATTTTAAATATCTTTTCTTGGTGAGCATACATATTTTCTTGGTCTAAAAGTTCAACAAAATAAAGATGGTATTTTTCTGTCACAAACCAAATATCTCAAATATATCCTGAAAAAGTATGGCATGGAAGATTCTAAACCAGTAAGTACCCCAATGGTAACAGGATGCAATCTCATCTCAAATGATGAATCAACAACAGTACATCGACCAACTTATAGATCCATGATTGGTAGTCTACTTTATCTAACAGGTACCCGACAGGAGATCATGCATGTAGTAGGAATAGTTGGAAGATTCCAAGCAAATCCAAAAGAATCACACCTTTGGGCAGTCAAAAGGATTTTCAAATATCTTCAAGTAACACAAAACTTTGGTTTATGGTATCCTAGAGATACAGATATTACACTTCATGCATATACAGATGCAGATTGGATAGGAAATGTTGATGATAGAAAAAAGACTAGTGGTGTTGCATTCTATATGGGTTTCATGTTAGTATCTTGGTTCAGCAAGAAACAAAGTTCAATTGCATTATCTACAGATGAAGCAGAATATGTGGTTGCTGCATCTTGCTGCACACAACTACTTTTGATGATGCAAACCTTGCAAGACATTTAGATCACATGTTCTCCACCCATCTCCATTCTATGTGATAATACAAGTGTCATCAGCATTTCAAAGAATCCAGTCATGCACTCCAAGACTGAGTACATACCCATCAAACATCATTTTCTATGTGAGTAAGTGCTTGAACGAAAGGTCAAATTGGAATATGTTCCTTCCAAAGAATAGGTTGCTGATATATTCACAAAACCATTGCCCAGAGAGACATTTGAGTGTCTCATACAAAAGATAGGAGTAGTTGTTGCATCATCCTACTGTTAAAAATCCAATTTTTTTAAGAAAAGGTGGTTATACGCGAGTTTCATGAAGCATAGTCGTGTACATACACCCGTTTCTGTGGGTATAATAGCATATATGTTGGTTTGAGGAGAAGTTGTGGGCCAGACTCAAGAGAAAAGGGGTCTGATATTGTTCAGTGCATTATCTTCTCTGCTTGATGATGCTTACAATTTGTTGATACCATGTGGAAATATGTTGGCTATCATAAGTTGTTGACACCTTGATGTATATCTAATTGGTGATGATGCTTTGACAACTCTTTTGATATATGAAATGATCAGATCTAACAATGAACATCTAGCACAGGTTCAGGGGGACCATATGTTTATGCATTGTTCGCATTATCTCAGAATATCTCGGTACAGATTCACATAGTTGTTTTTTATTCAGGTGGAACAGGTTTAGGGGGAGACCATGGATGCTAGTTTGGATGCTAATTGATAGATGTTGCTGATGATAGTCGCTGATGACTATCATGGTCTTGTTTCAAAATTTGGTGTCTGTTATAAATGTCATGTATATCATTTGGTATAAAGACCCATGATGTAATAATTTTTCTCTGTCTATTATATTCTTTTGATGGGTCCCTAATGTAATTTTTAACCCCACTATGCATGAGACGGATGATGTAATAATTAATATATTTCAGTCGTGTATGTCCCCACTTGGTTGGGAGGATGAGTCAAATTCAGTATATCCCCACTTGATTGGGAGATGGATGTTTGGTGATAGGAAAGTCAGTGATGATATATGTATAGAGTCATGTTATCTTTTTGCGAGACCTTGCTTGTCCTGGGGGGGAGCATGAACTCAATCATAGGATCTCAATTAGCCCACTTTAACATGTACTCATGGGGAGCATGACACTTTCACCTTGATGACAAAGGGGGAGAGTGACTTGGTGTTGCCATCAAGTCCAAAGGGGGAGATTGTTGGCATTATGACACATATTTTGCACTAAGACACAGGTGTTGTCCTTGATGGAAACTCACTCAGATGACAGATCACAGTTCAGTAGGTTAGCAACATAGAGTTACAGATTAGACTTCACAAAATGAAGAAAGAAAGGTATATACAGGTTCGCCATTGGCCAAGATGCGTATACACGTGGTTTAACTGTATACAAGTCACGTATACGTACACACAAACTTTCACATAATGAAAGACACATATATCTTGGAAAGCTAAGTTTTGGTCTAAGGTATTTTTGTCCATGGTGTTTTGATCCATGGTATTGGTCCAAGCTATATGGTCTGAGGTATTGACCCTAAGTATTTGATCCGAGGTATTGGTCCTAAGTGGGTTTTGGTCCATGGTATTGAGTAAGGCCTAATACTATAAAAGGAGGAGAAGATCATTAGGCCAAGGTACTCAAGTAATTGAATATCTGATGAAGACTAAGATCTGGTATGCAGGTTATTGGGTTATGGTGCATAGCTGGATCTGAACCAAGGATGAACCTTAGCATCTATTGAAATATAAGATCTAATGATGTATTAGGATCTTAAGGCTTGAAGTGAATTACCTTTATGTGGTTTGATTATTTATCTGAATAACTGGCCCATGTTGTAGTCTATAAATATGATAATCTGGGTATGACTAAGTCTAGAATTGTTGTAATGTTTAAATCATCATTTACAGATCTGTACATTGGTTCAGTTTAGAAAAGGCACGTATACATGCTGGTTCTGCATATCAAAACATCGTATACATTATAAATTTGATTTACAGATCTATACACAGGTTCACCTAGAGGAAAGCACGTATGCACGCAGGTTTGACATATGGAAGTAGTGTATACCTTATAAAATATGTTTTAGTTGCTTCTGTTTGTTGTTACAGTGTTCTGGGTTGTGGCTTAGCTTCTAGTTACTATATTTTGGTTACAACATTCTGAATATTAGATTGAAGGGTTGTTAGAGTGATTCATTGATTTAGTTGTGGTTAGTTCAAAGGAGATTGATTGATGTAGATATATTTGATGATTGAATGACGTTATTGATGGATCCAGTTTGAAAATTTATGAAATGTGGTCCTTAGAAGAAAAGAGAAGGTCATAGCGTTCAGTAGGCTGACACCTACGCACTAATAAATATATCAGCTAGTACAAGAGCTAGGGGCTTGTAGCTACCTTCCAGTAGAAGCTGGATAATGAGAGAAGGTGGTAGCCTTCTACAGGTAGAAGCCTGTGTACTGGTATAAGGCTGCACCAGTACAAAAATTGTAAATAAAATTCTCTTATCATTAAAAGAAGATAGAGACAACTGCAATAGGTGGTTTTCACCCACATTGGCTTTCCACCCTATATCTTGGTGTTTATGTGTGTTGCTTATGTGTAATGCCTTATTCTACTCTTACTGCACTGTCTATTGAATTGTTGATATACTGATTAAAGTTCACTACATAATTTGTGCAAATCAAAAGATCTCTGCATATATGTTGGTTTCATTAACTATAGTTGTGTATACACGCTAGTTCAATGAGATGAAGTAGCGTATACAAATTAGTTTTGAAAATTAATTTATTTATCTGATAATAATGATTCACCCCCCCTCTCAGTATTATTGCCAATAGGACCATGAAGATCATGTGGAAGGGATTGGTGAAAAGTAGGTAAGTGGAGAACAATCCACTTTTGTGTTTCCAATTGTGGACCTTGATACTGTGGCGCAAATGAAGAATATTCCACCATCATCTCTCCTTCATTTCCATGGTAAAGTTCATGAAGATCCTCACTCTTTTCTATTCGAATTTGATATTCTGTGTAGAATTTATGATTATTCAACTAATGCTCAAAAGTTAAGATTATTTCCTGTTACTCTCAAGGACTCAACTGTAAGCTGGTCTATGGGGTTAGGAAGAAACACTATAACCTCTTGGGAACAAATGAAGAGAGCATTTTTGTCTAAATATCAAGAATATTGCAAAACCTGGGACATGCAGGATGAGATTTTTACAATCATACAGGATGAGGATGAAACTCTTGAAGGTTACCTAGAAAGATTTATGTATATTTTACAAAGGTCGAAACTTAAGTTTGATCCGAGTACTATTAGAACCTTATTCTTAAGAGGACTTCCTGATAATGCTAGAAATAATTTAAATCTGTTAGGACAAGGTGATATTTCTCATCAAACGTTTGAACGAATTTGTGGATTATACAGGAAATTTTCAACAAATCAGTATAGATCTAGTAGAGGAACTCAAAATAGAAATAGAAAAACTAAATCTACTGATGCTATGACTATTGGACTAGAAAATAAAATGGAAACATGAAAATTTATATAATGAATATTGTTAACAAACAGTTGGACTCTTTAAAATTTCAACAAAAACTCATGAAGGAACAAGAGTCATTATGTATTTTCTATCCTAAATGTAGAGACAATCATCCTCCTAAAGAGTGTCCTCTTAATTTGAAAGTAACTAATAAGGTGTTATTTGTGCAGAAGACCATGTCACAAAAAATGTCCCTCTATACGAGGACATAAATCTGTATTTATAGGGGGATAGCTTGAAGCTGAATACTTCTATGCTATGGGAGTAAGAAGGAATTGGCCTCAGGTAGGTGTAAGTATGGCTCCTAAATTTTCTCCACACTATTTTGCTTATAATTCACATGCATATTCTTATCCTAACACTAATCAATAGTGGCAGTATGGAAATCAATATCAGCATGGGCAACCTTCTCAACCATGGCAACAAGGTTGGAGAGGACCAACTCATTCTCCATATTCCTACCAACCACCTATGCAATCATATCCATCTATGCATACACCTTATTCAATTCCTGAACTTCCGAGTCAATCTACTCCACCATTGCCTTTAACTACACCTTTTCGACCTCCTCAGTTGCGTGCTCAACTTATACCCAATCCTAAGAATAATAAAGCATTGTAAATGATCTATGTAATAAACCCACCTTTACCATTTGAGTACCAGTCTATTCTATTTGGGGTTCATGATATTCAATTAAGATCAGGAAGGACTGTGACATTATAAAATTAGAAGCAACCTATAGTGATTAATGAAGAGAAAGGACAAGAGGAAACTCTTAACCATTCTTCAAAAGCTATCACTAAGCAACCCTTACCCTCTGAATCCTTGCCATGTTCTTCCAACCAGCCTCCCTTCCAAGAGAGGCTAGTAATGGAAAGAAGTAAGCCTCTTTTCGTGACTAGCTTGCCATCAGAGCTTCTGAATCTTTTCATTAAGATGCCTTTGCTTAAAACCATCAAAGAGATCCCCATTTGTACCAAGATTAGGAACTCTATCTCAAGAAACTTGAGAGGAAGATATTGGAACCCTAAACCATTCAATTTGTTGGTAGGGCAGCAAAGTTGATGATGGAATGTGTGTCTATGGAAAAATATACTGATCCCGAACACCCTATTGTCTCAATTTAGATTGTTAATGTCCTTGTATCTAATGTTCTTATAGACCTTGGGGCAGCCATTAATGTCATGAATAAGAAAACCATGGATCAACTTTTGGTTATCTCATCTTTTCCCTACTCCCACTGTGCTTGAATTAGCAGATAGATCTAAAATTAAGCCAGAAGGAGTATTGGATGATGTTATCATCTCATTAGATTCTTGGGAAAATCCTACTGATTTCATTGTGCTTCAGCCAAATAACCTAGTAGGAGGACATCCCTTGATCTTGGGTCGACCATGGCTTGCTACAGTTGATGCATATATTGGATGTCGTTCCGATGATATGTATATTTCGCATGGAGATTCAAGGAAGACAACTACCTTATACCCCCCTGTCAGATCCATTCAGGACCTTCAAGATACTTTATGTTTGGATCAAAGTAGTGATGAGGAGACTCAACCCATTCCCTTATCCATCATTATACTGGATCTTCACAAGAAGATGAGATTCAATATTTCCTAAATAATCTGGACACTATGCCTAATTTTGAGCCATTGAGTTAGATTTTCAGCCTAGATTTTCAAGATAATCATGATTCTCATTCTTCTGTACTACTGCATTTGACCACTCCCTTGAGTACTCCTCAGCCTGATACTACTCTTGTTGAGATTAGCCCTGGTAAATCCTTGCATATTAGTTCAGATTTGGACTCATCTCAGTAGGACCATCTTGTGAATTTGTTGCAAAACCATCTTTAGTGCCTTTGCTTGGGGTTATGAAGATATGAAGGGTATTCCTCCTGAAACTTGTACATATCATATCTATATTCAAGAAGGAGCCTGAGCTGTCTGACAAACCCAAAGACGAATGAATCCAGCTCTAAGAGATATTGTGAAGCAAGAAGTACAGAAACTCTTGGATGTCGGTTTTATCTATCCTAATTCTAACAGTGAGTGGGTCTCTCCATTAGTGCTAGAACCTAAGAAAGATGGAAGATGATGTATTTGTATTGATTATCAAGAATTAAACAAAGCCACTCTAAAATATTATTTCCCTGTCCCTTTCATTGACTCGGTGCTTGATACCCTTACAGGAAAGAAATATTTTCCTTTTTGGATGGCTTCAGTGGCTATAACGAGATACAGATTGCACCTAAAGATCAATATAAAACTATTTTTACATGTACATATGGTACATTTTCTTATAAAGTGCTTCCTTTGGTTTATGTAATGCCCTAAATACCTCTCAAAGGGAAGCCTTGGACATTTTTGCTGATCTAGAATTTGTAGAAATTTATATGGATGACTTCTCAGTGTTTGGAGATTCTTTTCAGGAATCTCTCAAAAATCTGGAGAAAGTAATTCTTCGTTGTCAGGAAGCCCATCTTGCCTTGAGTGACAAGAAATGTAGATTAATGTGCAAAGCGGGAGTGGTAATCGGCCATTTGATCTTTGGTAAAGGTATCCACGTTGATCCAACAAAGATTGAAATCATTGTGCATCTTACTGCACCCAAAACTCAAAGGGAGGTAAGAGGTTTTCTAGACATGTTGGTTACTATATAAGATCCACTGAAAATTTTTCTAAGATAGTTGCCCCTCTTTTCCGACTTCTAGCTAAGGATAGTGAATTTTCTTGGACCATAGCTTGCCAACAGTCTTTCGGAACATTGAATGAAAAGTTAGTACATGCACCAATTTTGAGAGGTCCTAACTGGTCCCTGCCTTTTCACATTTCCTCTGATGCTTCAGATTTGTCTATTGACTCAGCTTTAGGATAAGAGGAAAATAAGCAATGCTATGCTATTTATTATATTAGTAAGAATTTGTCTTCCGTTAAATTAAATTATACAGTTACAGAGAAAAAGTTATTAGCTGTAATTTTTGTAATTAATAAGTTCAGGCACTATATTACAGGATATGAAGTATTTTTACATACTGATCTTTCCATGATTAAATATTTAATGAAAAAACCATTGACTAGTGGTAGAGTGACTAGGTGGTTAGTATTGTTGCAGGAATTTAATATTAGTATTGTTGATAAACCAAGAAAATATAATGTTGTAGCAGATTTTCTTTCTAGATTAGATAATCCTGGTGAAGCAATGCCTGTTAATGATGATTTTCCAAATGGACATCTTTTTGCTATGTCAATAGATTCTCCATGGTTGCTGACATTGCTAATTACTTGGTTATTGGGAAAACAACACCCCACTTGTCAACTCGTGAAAAGCAGAATATTATTCAGAAAGGTGTTGCATACTCTTGGATTCAAGGAGATCTCTTTTACACTGGTCCAGACCTGATTATCCGTAGGTGTGTAAGAGAGGAGGAAGTGTTTGACATATTGAAATATTCTCATGATGAACCTTGTGAAGGCCACTTCACTGATAAACAAACTGCGTATAAAGTATTTTGTGCTGGTTACTTTTGGCCTTCCTTATTTAAGGATGCCAAATAGTATGTCATGCGATGTGATAGTTGTCAACGAATGGGCCATCCTAATCAAAACAATGAAATGCCTTTATACCCCCAAGTTATGATTGAGCCATTTGAAAAATGGGCTATTGATGTTATAGGGCCAATAAGTCCAACGTAATTAAGTAAAAAGCATATTTTGGTTTGTACAAATTTTGTTACAAAATGGGTAGAAGCTAAAGTTGTTTCCTTTGCTACAGAAAAATTTGTCGTTTATTTTCTTTTTACTAAAATCTTTACTAGATTTGGTGTGCCTAGAGAAATTGTTTTTGACAATGGTCCATGGTTTATTTCTAATCTGGTACAGGGTGTGATGAAGCAGTAAAATATTCGACACAGGAAATCCACGCTGTATCACCCCCAAGCAAATGGCCAGGTGGAATCCACAAACAAAGTGATCGAGTCCATTCTTACAAAGACAATAAATATGCATCGGAAAGACTGGGCTAAAATATTACCAGAATCTTTGTGGGTATACAAAACCACTTGGAGAAATAGCACGGGACATACACCATATGAGCTGGTATATGGCAAACAGGTTATGTTACTAATTGAATTCCAGATCAAAACTTTCAGAATTGTAGTTCAGTTAGGACTAGATCTCTTTGAGGCACAACAACAACATATTCTCTAATTAAATGAGTTATATGAATTTCGTAGGGATGTTGTTCAGCAGAACATACTAATTCAGCAGCAACGCAAAAGGTGGCTTGACAAATCTATTGAGGAAAAGTGATTCCAACTAGGTGATTGGGTGCTCCTTTATGATTCTAGATTTAAAATTTTTAAAGGGAAATTCCATACACATTGGATGGGACCTTATGAAGTGATATGAGTATTCGAGAATGGAGCAGTAGAAGTTAAAACTATTGATGGACAAAATTCAGTATTCTTGGTAAATGGACACAGATTAAAGAAGTATTTTCAGCAGCTTGCCAGGAAATATTTTACACAACAAGTTCAACAGCAATTCGGGATGGTAGTGGTGAATAGTAATACCAACCTTTTGAAAACATGAATTCTTCTTCTTCTTAAAATAATAATAATAATAATAAATAATAAATATTTAAAAAGTAAAGAAAAAAACATTTTCCTGTAATTATACAAATCATTTCGCTAACACGATTGCAAGAGGATCAACCTAAAAACCAGCTTGCTGACAGGAAGATCAAAAATTTATAATTAAAAGAAAATGTTATTTGCTCTTTAGATATGCTAGTGACCACCAACTAAAAGCAAGTTCAGCAGAACCAACCTTTATACAGTTGGGGTAATTAGCATGGATATTTTTATTCAAGAAACACTTAATTTTCATTGCAGTTATTTTTTCTTGCACCGGTGCAAGCAGACCTTCCAAAAAATTTTATGCCTTCCTTCAATTTTCTTCTTCAATCCTAGAATGATTAACCTTCCCATATTCTCCTGAATTTACTCTCTCCGTTTCCTAAAAACCCCACTTTACCCTTGAAATTTTTTCCCTATCCCACTTCTGTTTATCCCCTCTTGTGGTATTATTCCTAGAATCCCTGTAATAGAATTCCTTCCCATTCTAAAATTTCCCTATTGCCACTTCTTTGTTCCCTCATGAATTCATTACAGGAACTAGCGCACAAAGAGCAAAAGGATATGCTCTGAAGCATCAAGAATGGGCGAAGCAAATTTCCAGTATAAATTGAGGAAGCCATGTTGAAAGTCTAGCCTATATTTTACTTAAATTCCCTGTTCTTTTTCCAGATATTATGCTTGCACTAGTGTAAGCATGTCATCCTATATAATAATACAAGTAGAATGGTACCAGCATAATAACATAGTTTAAGCAGTGCAAGCATGTACCATGCCAGAAACATAGTACAATTTGTTCTTTTCATAGTATACGTCATAGGAAAGTGGTCATCATGAAAGTTTATAAGAAATCCTTTCACTTAGTCGATGAGTACTTGTGCTATCATATTAACTAGGAGAAAATTATTTACAGTACAAAGGTGTCTTTAAGTTAAGAATCATGATCATTTTGTAATGAATGCTAAGTTATTTTTTTGAATTATTATGGAGTACAAAAGTGTTTAACCGTTGCTTGGATATAATTGCCCCTTTCCACCGTAATCCTATATGTCCTTCACTCGTAATGATTACCTAACCTAGCCATTAAAACACTGCCGCAACTACCAATGAGGCATGATCTCAAAGATTTCGTGCATCCATGGCTATTTCAGTGGAATGAATGGGTGATAAGATTGAAGGGATGGTGGACGGTTGGATCCCTATCTATAAGAACCAGTTTTCTTGGTGTTGCATGCAAATTCTTGACTGTTAACTATTAAGCAGTGAAGCCGCTTGTTCGAAGTGAACCTTCGTATCTCAGTAGGGTAGAACAGACTGTTGAGTATTATTGCGAGACTCAGCCTTTCTTCAGTTCTTCCAAAAGTTTGACGGGCACAACAATGGAGTGGCCTTACAGTTTGCCAAAAGTTTAAAAAATTACTGAGTAAAAATCGGGCCTCTAAAATTTGATGTTGTGGAAGAGTTTATGGTAGCAGTGACAGGCTTGTAAAATAATGGTGATCAGTGGTTTAAAAATTAGAAACTAGAAAGGAAGCAATGGCAGCATTTTGTCGTCGACAAAAAGATGTAGGTAGATTAGAAGGAAATAGTTTCACCCAGTGCCCTTCTCGGACAGTGGCAGGGCCTCCTTTTCATCCTACAAAAATTCGTAACCTATGAGGGAAGGTACTCCCACACTTTTGTGTACATTTTAGGATGTTGTGTCATTTCAAAGCCGCTCGACACATCCGGTGGAGGATGAATTTCCCCTATTTTTTGCTTAAGAGCTTGGAAAAAAATGGCCAAGGGTGTGCAGGATGGATGGGTAAACCAGGCTAACAAGAACTTATATCACCATGGCCTGATAAAGATTTTGGTCTAGAAACAATTAGAAGTTAAAGGCATGACCTGGGAGGCGTTGTTAAAATAGCTACATAAAAAGATAGCTGCTAGAAAGGAGGCAGAGGACCCCACCAACATAAGTAAGGGTCTGAGTAAGAATGCAAATGGGAGTCCTTCTTGCACCAGTGCAACAAGGAAATGGCCTGAAAAATAAAAAGAATAAAAGGCCTGATATCCAAATAAGAAGACAACTAGTGCACCTATTGAAAAGACTCTTTCCATGCCACCAATACAAACACAAACCCTTGAAGAAGAAAACCTATTAGTCCTTGCGGACGCAACAAAATTTGCAGAGGTTGAAGATGACACTCTGTTGTCAGATTTCATTAAAAGGCCCTGAAAAAGGAATAAAGAATCTGGTGCAGGCAAAGAGCCATAGTCTCCACAGGACATTGAATCCCCTTCTGCACCACTGCAAGAACAAGAACCAGTGCAAGAAGAACAAGAGGAACCAGAAGAAGAATAATTTCCTAATGTAACCATGAGGGATATTGAGGTCCCTGAGGAAGCCACAATGCTTATTGAGACAAAAGAAGAAGAATATTTGGTAACTCCTACTGCTCGAATAGTTGAACTAGAGATTCAAGTGCAGAACTTAGAATAGCTCATAGCTAAAGCATAGGAGGATAAAGAACGGAGTAAGGAAGAATTAATTGCGGAGATCCAGAAAAAGAAAGGAGAAGTTAGAGTTTGGAAGTACCGAGCTGTGAAATGTTTCAAGTGACTTAAAAAGGTGACAAAGAAACTAAAGAACATCATAAAGAAGAAGTCTGAAACATTGTAAGCTGATGTTAGTATGCCAGAGCAGGATTGAGCTAGAATGTTTAACGTTTTGAAGTTTTTTTACAAAGGTAAAGAGTTTTGTGAGGACACACAACAACTTAGGGATGGGAGGATGTCAGCCCACTAATTTTCTCTCTTTTTTCTATTCTCCCCTTCCTAAATCATAACCATTTACCACTGTTTTACCTCTTTTATACACCCTCATCTTGCACCATTCCAAGCACGGCGACATATTTCATATAAACATTATTTTTCATACTTTTAATTTAACTTAGCATTAATTAATCATTTATTACATGATTTCTTACTTTTAATCCCTCTTTGTAACTTATTGACATCTCTAACATTTATTTGGTAGTTAGAGTACTTACCATGACAGCTAGTCCTAGTTCAGGATCGGATCTTGCATTGTTGCCAACACAACAAATCCTTGCAGCAGATCTGAACCTTCTTGATCACCGCCTCATTTTGAGCAGCTTCAACCACGACAACAAGATCGATCCGAAGGTAGCTGAGATAAAATCTGTGAAGGACGAAAGCAGGGAAAATTTTAAGAAACCCCCCTAAATTTAAATGTATAATAAATGGGCGAATCTCCATGGTATATAGGAAAAATTGAAGGCGATTTTATCAATAATATGATATGTATATATAATTTTTTGGCGAATCTCTCACAAGGCATGTCGAATATTTTACTCAATTATAAAATCTTTTGTTTATTAAATACACAAATGAAATCATTGCATTTCTTTAATATATCTTTTGAAATCAAAATTACCGAAATTGCATATCGATAACCTAGTGGGTGTAAGATAAAATTCACCCGTGCCATTCACAGAAAGCATGAGAAAAAACATAATACTATATATAAAACCAAGAAAAATTCAAATTCATCACTTCTAGGGACCTCATAACCACCCTACTAATACACAAGTATGCTCCTGTTTGTAATTAGAAAAATTACCCAAATTACAATCTGTTTACTCCACTTCTAGGGACCTCGTAACCACCCTGCCAATACATAAGTATGTTCCTGTTTTCAGTTAGAAAAATTACCCAAATTACAATCTATTTACTCCAACATATGTTGGAAAGTTATAGAAGGATGACTAGTGCAATCAATCCATTCCTTTTAGCCCTGGATTTGTTTCAGTTTAAAACAAATGTATACAAATATACTTGTCCAATGTCTATGTTTAACCATTCACCTTAAGATGTTTTTACAATATAATTTCCTAAGTCTATTTAATATCTTCATTATCATAAAAACCAACCTATATCCATCTTAACTCCACATCTATCACTCTTAGGGGGATGCATTCCTGTCTGAGAGAAAGTCGATTTGTTGTGTGAAGTGGATAAATTTCCTTTCCTACACTTGATTTCAGATTGGTTTTCCTCCGCCTGGTCCAAGCAGGAGAAATAACCTTGCACCAGGGCATGCTGGTGTGATATCTCTTTTTCTGCAATTCTGTTTGATTGGTTTTCCTTGCCTGGTCCAAGAAGGAGAAATAACCCTGCATGTTGGTGTGATATATCTTTTTCTGCAATTCTATTTGATTAGTTTTCCCCGCCTGGTCTAAGCAAGAGAAATGAACCTGCACTAGTGCACGTTGGTGTGATGTAGCAAACCTTATTAGTCTAACTTCATGCAATCTTATTTCTTTCATTAAATGCTTATGCCAAGATAAATGTAGATTAACTGTTTCTTTATTCTTGCACTCTGTTAAGACTAGAAACATTCACTTTTTATGTATGCAATTTGATTTAATAGTGTAGTAACACTTGCAATAATTAATCACTCATTTTAAGAATTAAATGCTAAATGTAGGAAGCTCTGATCCAGTGCAAGAACTAGTTTCTTGCCACGAGATTTGAGTGCTTTGAACCTGGAAAAGCTTAGGCCCTTGTAGGAAGTAAAATGCCTTTAGTAAAGACACCATTTATACCTTCTGCATAAATCTTTTTTCCTGCACTAGTGCAAGCAGACTGCGATAGTACAGGATAGACTAGTGCAAGAAGGAAATCTCTAAAGGAGCAGCTTTAAGGGCCCATTTCATGAGACTGCTAAGTGTCTCTGCTAAAGAAAAACACGCACTCAATAGTTAAACAACAATTAGCTAGAGTGATTTCCCTTTATCTTGAATTCCCTCTTGCAAGTGCATTCTTCCTTATTCCAGTCTTAGATTATCTTTATGGTTGAAGTTGCCTTTTTCTCTTTTTAATTTGATTCTGCAATCTTTCCTTTAAAGAATGGAGGGATTTCTATTAGGAAGATTCATACCATCTCTGGCATTACCTGTGCTTTGTCTCTAAGCTTACGGGTTGCTTGGGTTAACAAATTAAGTGTTGAAGAGTTTTCTTAAGTGCAATTCCTGCACCCAACACCCTTAAGACCAGAAGCGTAAGCAAGACCTAGCGCGGCACCGACTTTGTGGTGCGCGATCTGTCAAATAGTAGGAAAAATTCCATGGATAGTTTTCAATTGTTACAGAAGTACGCGCAAAATTCACACCAGTTGTTATGCAACTTTTGTAGGTCAGTGGGACATGATGAGTGCACTTGTAGAAGCTATGAGTTAATGCTGGATAGAACTCCCACCTAAAGAGTTTTAGCCAAAACACGGCCCCTTGATCAAAATTCAGTAATGGTGCGAACAAGATTTGAGGGGTGCGAGCAAGCCCAAGGCGGAGGAGGACCTGGAAGATGTTGCGGATAGTTGATATGCTACAATTGTGGAGGTTCAGGACATTATGCCTGTGATTGTACAAATCCAATACATTCATCATGTTTGTATTGAAACTTGTTAAATCATGAGATCGAAGATTGTCCAACACTAATATCTAGGATATGCGACAAATGAGCGCTACCACCTCCCCCAAATCAGAACCTGTAGATGATGAGGTCTAAGCCACGTGAGGAAGATATGAATGTAAATATTGTGCTCTAAAGTGGAATCACAATGAGAGACGACAAAGGAAAACAACCAAATGATAGTACTTGGGTTCACAAAGCTTCGATGAAGGAAACAGAGTTTTATTTGGAGCGCACTTGGGAAACTTTCATGGAAGCTAAGAAGAGCTTCACTGAGGCACCCACTTCAGGATGAAAAGATAGACCGGAGCTGGAGATGGACCCATCCATGCTCACAACGTTCTTGGAAACATGTATGAAGTTACTGCGTGAGAGTAAAGCTGTAAAAGGGTTACAGGAACTCATTTACAAATTTGCTGGGACCACGCTAAGAGAGTCGCACGTAGTCAGGAATATCAGAAAACATAAGACATGAACGGGAAGAGGCATGAGACTAACCACGTAGATTAGAGAATATGAGATGGATCATATGTGGATGTTTTGCCGAAGCAGACATGGGAGTGAATTAGGAGACCTACGTTGTAGTGGTCTCCTATTCAACTGCAAATGGCGAACCAACAGAAAATAATACCCATGGGGTGATTGCAGGGAATAATTGTGGACATTGAGGGAGTGACTACGCCAGAAGACTTTGAAGTGATACAGATTGTTGATGACAACAATCCCTACATCGTGCTCTTCATAATTGATTAGGCCACTAATATGAATGGGGTGATTAATCTGAAAAAGTGGAAAATGATTTTCGAAAAGAAGTCACTATGTGGAATTATACCCCTGGACCCTACTGAAGGATCACGCCATATGGAGCCGGTGCATGACTATGAGAGTGATGAAGATTTTAACTGCATCTATAAGATAATAGTGCAAAACTAGGACTAGGTGAATCCCACTGTGGATGGGTGGATTGTGTGGGTGTGTGAAAGCTCCTATACTTCATATTCAGATGAGGAGATAGAGCGATGGGAGAATCAGTCATGAGGTAACTACATTGAATTGATATATGATGACAAGTTCGTTGTGCTGCATATCGACAGAAGTAAGAGACTTGCCTACTCATGATGGTCTAAGTGAGGTAGACACCTTCTTGAATAAATTTGAGAGGGAAGTGTTGGAAAAGCAGCACTTCGAGGCCTTGGATTGGGTACTGCACGCTATGGTTGTGAGGTGGTGGGGTACACACAAAGGGAGCTTTGATGACTAGTGCGAGTGTAGGGGAATGATGCACTTATGATTTTGGAAGCCTAGGGTACATAGAAACAGAGCTCAACCACGGGACAAGTGAATGGGATGTTTTGTGCGAAGGGTTTGTGATGACATTCAATTTTGAAGATGAGTGGGAAAATATTGATGAAGCACTACAAGAGGTAAAAGAAGTCATCTTTAAGATACCATAGAAGCCAATAGAATCTATTCATCTTGAATGGGCTACTCAGCTGAACTGCATGATGGAATGTTATAGTGTAATTGTTGAAGAAGAAGATGAAGATCCATGAAAAATTAACATTCCAGAGACAGAAGGCCATTGCAAGGTTTAGGGACCACAGATTGAGAACCCTGACATAACCGTGCTAATGAAGTCTAAGTAGATGAATATTGGTATGGATGTGGAACCTAAAATTGCGAAGACTAGAGACTATTGGGATGGCCCGATGGTGGATAAGGTCACTGAACTACTCTGCGAATATCAATACTTATTCCCGACCAAGTTTACGGATTTGAACGGAATAATCAGATATTTAGGGGTAATGAAGATCCCATTAAAACCTGACGTAAAGCCAGTTAAGCAGAGGTTGTATCGCTTAAATCCCAAATACAAGGAGAAGATCCGCGTAGAACTAGACAAGATGCTCACGATAGGAATCATTGAGCCAGTGGAGGAATTTGATTGGGTAAGCCCGATGGTGGTATAAGAGAAGAAGCAGTTGGAAGAAATAAGAATATACATCGATCTCAGAAGCATATTCCTTCAATAATGGGTTCTCAAGATACCACCAGATCAAAATCGCACCGGAGGATAGGAGCAAGACAACCTTCACGATTGAGTGGGGTTGCTTTCAATATACTATCATGCCATTTGGATTGAAGAATGACTTTGATATCTTTTCGCACGTAGTTGTTGTGGCATTTAGCGAATATATTCATAAGTTCTTAGAGGTGTATTTTGATGACTGGACTATATTTGGACTGGTCAGGTCCCATGTAGCGAACCTGCCTTGATGCTGGATACATGCCAAAGATACCAAATCGCGCTCAACCTCAAGAAGTGTACATTTCTCATTCCTTTTGGGAACCTATTGGGGCATGTGGTTTGCAGACAAGATTTGATGGTAGACCCCATGAATATTGCAATGATTATCAATTTGGAAGCATCGTGGAGTGTGAAACAGCTGTGTGATACTCTGGGGCATACAGAGTACTACAAGAAGTTCATTAAAAGCTATGCCCAGATCACTGTGCTAATGGAAAAGCTATTGAAAAAGGATGTCACGTTCTACTGGAATGATGAATGTAAGAAAATCCTGGATGTATTTAAAGAAAAGATGGTTACTACGTTGATTCTAGTGTTCCCAAACTGGAAGAAATAGTTTCATGTCCCTTTTGATGAATCAAGTATAGCGATGGTGGCAGTACTAACACAGGAAGATGGAGAAGTCTTGGATCACCCTATCATGTTCGCAAGTCGTAGATTATCTAAAGAAAAAAAGTAATTCCACCATTGAACGTGAGGGACTGACTATGGTGTATGTGCTCTAGAAATATTGGCACTACTTGCTAGGGGGACACTTCAAGGTGTATACAGATCATTCTGCGTTGAAATACTTGGTCAATAAGCCTGTGTTGGGGGGGGGGGGTGCATATGCAGATGGATTTTATTGTTCCAATAATATGATTTTGAATTTGTTGTGAAGCCTGGATGATTGAACACGGGACAAGAACACCTGTCGTGCATTGATACAGAAGAGGAACCTACTACTGTGGAGGAAGGATTACCCGACACACAACTCTTTGTGGATTCAAATGAATCTCATCCCTCAAAGAATAGGTAAACCATCAAAGAGGGATGAGATTCATTTGAATCCACAAATGACGTTGTAACCCTTTGAAAAGTGGGCAATTGACTTTGTATGACCTACCAAACCTCAAGGAAAGATAGGTACGATATATATTATCACTATGACAAAGGACCTGACTCATTGGGAAGAAGCAAAACTAGTAAAAGATTTAATGGCCATTATGGAGGTGAAGTTTCTGTTTGAACATGTATTGACGTGATTCAGATGTTCAAAGATCTTGATGAGCAATTGTAGTACACATTTCCTCAACGAGACAATTAGCACGCTAACAGAAGAGTTTCAGGTGTATCATCAAAAAATCACATCGTATCACCCACAAGCTAATGGATAGTAGAAGCGTTTAACAACGTATAGGAGACTGCACTAACCAAGGTATGCAATGCACAACAAAGTGATTGGGACCTACATGTACCCACAGTGTTATGGGCTTATAGGACAACATGCAAGAAACTGACAAGACGAACACCTTTTAGGCTTGTCTATGGAATAGAAGTCGTAATGCCTATGGAGTTTATCATGCCTAGTATGCACATAACAACGCTCATAGGTATGACAAACCACAGAGCCCTGGAGGAGAGGCTCACGTAATTTTGAGGAGCTTGAAGAAGAATGGTTTTTTGCTAGATTTCACCTGCAAGTATAGAAGTAGCACAAAAAGGCCTGGCACGATCGACATATTAAGTTGTTCACCTTTAAGGTGAATGATTTGGTGTTTCTATATGATATTAAGTTTGATCAATTCCCAGGGAAGATCAGAATGCATTGGTTGGTCCCGAATGTTGTTAAGCAGATCACAGATGGTGGTGGGGGGCAGTTGGTGAAATTAAATGGCGAAATCTTCCCAGGAAATGTCAATGGTAGTAGTTTAAAGCCATACACAGGTGGCCCGACCATCTGACCAATAGTAGGAGGCACAGTCTTAGCACTCTAGGTGGCTGAAAGGAGGCATGAGACTATAAACTACTATGCTTAGGGGCTTCGTGATGTCAGAACTATGCACAGTAGTGAAGTGTCACAGGATTTGTGACAACGTGAGGGTAATTGCGTTGCCGTGCGGGTTGGGTAGAAAGAGACCGTTAAGGTCACTATTCATGATCTGATGCTTGGTTTGAGACCAAATGGAGCAGGTGATAGGCATTTAAGGTGAACTTTATGGGCTACATTCTTGAAAATTTGCCACCATGTGAGCTACTAAAGAATTATGATGAAGTAAAAGGGACTGCACAGATGGTTGCCCTTACACAAAGGCTGGATGTAGTAGGCGAAAGCACTCAAGGAGTAGGTGGATGCTACTCGACACAAGGAAACAGTTTTGAAGTCACACTTAGAACCATGGATTGATGATGCGTTCAACATTACAACCTCTATTGAAGCAAATCTTGCGTAGATGCAAGGTACATAGGAATAGGTTTAGGGAAGCAGTTCAACTACAACAGTCTTTGAACAACATGTCGAGGAAGTACAATAGGAAACTTTTTAGTGCGTTGTTGATCATGCCGCAATCCAAACAGAGTTGGGAGGTCTTCACACAAAGATCTCTGCACTGACAAAGTGACTTAAGGGTGAGTCATGATGCTTGTGTTGGGGACCTGTTGGGCAGGGGATCCCCCAAGGGAATTTTTGGGGCTTGGAGCCCAAAGTTTGGTCAAAGTTTGTAACCACAATGTAAAGACTCCACATTTTGTTAGCATAGAGTGCATAGTTTGTAAAAGTGTCATATGGTTGTCTACCCTTAATTTTGTAATGTAATTTTGGTTGTAGACCATGGGATTGTATAAATAGAGAGAAGCTCTAATTATTTAGGAAATAATCAATTGATGATCATGGAATAGAAGCATAGTGGAGTATCTGAAGTGTAAAGTCTAGTTTTGGGTTGTAGAGTAGGAGAAGGCTCTACAGCTCAGTGCACAGAGGCCTAGTAGTCTGTAGCTGACTACGCAAACCCCTGCAGCTCTGTGCGTAGGGTGAGTGAAATGTGTAATAGTTGGAAGAATTAATAAAGATAATTTTTATATCATTCTTGTGTATTTATTTCCTATTTTCTAAATTGAACATATTGGGTATGAATTGCATTTCTACTATTTATATGATGCGCGAACATATGTGACTGTGTTAATTAAGTGAATACGAGATAAAGTATTTGTTTATGCAAAGCAAATAAGATCTTTAAGAAGATAAGTAAGATCCACAGTATAATTTGGGGAAATAGCGTATGGCGCTACTATAGTAGCGCGAAAGCACCTCAGCCCCAAGTTAGGGTTGTGTGAAAGGCGATTATACTAGATCATGAAGGCATTGAAAGTTAGGACAGTGCGCGAAGTGACCTGCACAAAGGTAAGGATAGATGGACTAAATCAACCCCTCATATATCTCAAGGGTGTGAAAACTTGGTTCTAGCATCCCTCCATACTGCTTCAGGTGAGACTTTAGTTTGCGCTCTACAGGCTGATGCTGAAAGGGCCAGTAGTGTAGAGATTTGTTTGGCTAATTAACTCTAAACCTAGGTGAGGCCCCATCAAGACAACAATATGCTATGGGAGCTCTCTTGATGCAGAGATGAAGGCCTATATGATAACATTCTGAATTATTTCATTGGGCATTCCTTAACTACCCTACCTATGAAAAGGGGTTATATCCCATGGTGAAAGTTGTGAGGAAGTGGAAGAAATATCTGGTGGGAAATGAGTGAGTAATCCACACAAATCACCAACCATTATAGTATTTGTAGGTCCGTCCAACCAACAATAGACAAGGCATTACAAGTTGATGGGGTTTTTACAACAGTTTCTTTTAGTCATTAAATATAAGAAGGGAAGCACAAATGAGTTTGTTGATCTACATTCAAAACCACCCAAATCAAAGATTACAAATTTGAGCACTCTTATGCACATGGAGACATTCACCTATGATACATATAGAGAGGCATATTATGAGGATGAGGACTTTAAGGAGGTGTATTAGCATTTGTAGAGTCAAATGCATGTGCATGATGGTGATAAAATTATGGACTACCATATCCAAGTTGGGTTACTCTACATGATGGATAACATTTGTGTTCATAAAGTTGAAAAATTGCAACTAATTAGAGAGGTTGAGACCTCCAAGGTTGCAGGGAACTTTGGTGTAGGGAAGATCATGCCTAACTTGCAGAGGTATGTATATTGGCCGAAGATGCAAGAGCATATAGTTAGATTCATAGCAATATGCATGATTTTTTGTACCAACAAGCCTTGCAATAAGAAACATGGTCTATACCATCCCTTACATGTACCTACTCATTGTTTGGAATTCTTTTCCATGGACTTTGTGGGAGGTTTACTGGAAAGAAAGATGGTACATGACTACATGTTCATGGTAGTTGAAAAGTTCAATAAGATGTGGGTTATGATGCCCTCTAAAAATACCATCAGTGGGAAAGAAGAAGTGAACTTGTTCTTTGGAAAAGTCTGGGTGCACTTTTGGATACGAAGGAGAATCCTTTGAGACAAGGATACAAGATTTCACATTGCATTCTATACTACACTGTGGGAGAATATGTATAAAAAGTTGAATATATCTACAACATTCCATCCAATGACACATGGGAAGACAAAAGTAGTCAAAAATAATTTGGTGCATCTTATGAGGAGATATAACCTTAACTATCTGAAGATCTGGGATGAAAATATGGAATATATACAACATTCTTACAATAAAGAAGTTCATTGTTCTACAGGGAAGTCCCCATTTAAAACTTGTTTTGGATATTTTTCGCCTTTTCCTTTTCATATTACATATGGGAAGCAAAGAGGAGTGAGGGAATATGTTATTCAACCATCTCACAAAATAGAAGAAAGAAAAATATCAACGATTTCAAAAGTTGCCTCTTCAAGGGAGAAACCTCCTTTACATTACACAAATGAAAAATTCTTCGATGATCAAATGAAAAGACCTCCTTTCTATATATAGGATTCTAAGGGGTCACAATATATTTAGAGTAGACATAAAAATAATAATGGAAGGGCACAACAATAACAACAGTGGGCTTCTATGGGGCACTATAATAACAATTGTGGGGAAGGGGTCTCAAAGGGTCAATTTTTTGGCAAAATCACATTTTTTGTTGTATAAAAATGTAAAGTCTACGCAAATTGTGGTCACAGAGTGCATAGATAGTTAAGGTGTCATAAAGGGTTTTACCCTTCATTATGTAAGTTGAGTTGGATTTTTGAGGATCTACCCATGGTCCGCAGACCATTGGGTTGTATAAATAGGTGTGTCTTAGGATGTCTAAGGCAAGTAATGAAGTTTGTTATATGGGAGAAGCCTAAAGAGTTAGTAACAAATAATAGGAAGAAGGGCTCTATAGCTATGTGCCTAGAAGCCTAGAGTAGAGTCCATAGTTAAATGCACGGACCCCTGTAGCTGAGTGCGCAGGGAAGTCTTGAGTCTGTAAGCAAAGCTGAGTATTAATAAAGAAGATTATTCCAGAAATTCTTGTGTTTTGTCTACTTACTTTTGTTTTATATGAATTTGTCTATATTGTGATGGGTTTATGACTTATTGATGTATTGATGCATGAAATTAAATTATTTAGGCTAATACCTTAATGCAATTAACATTACCTATTTACATGAAGATTATCTTATTTCATGTTGAAGTTATCAAACACTTAAGTAGATCTAAGTAGTTACTGAGCTAGTATTAGTATTTGATGTGTGTAAGTAGTTGATTCACCTATCAGGGTCTACGAAAGATAGTATTAGATCTTTGTAGAGGTTTAGAGGATGATTGAAGGGGGTTATATCGATAAGCCATAAGGGCTTATCGATCTATGCAAACCAGATTTAGGGCATAAAACGACATTGCACTGATCTTTGCGTGTGGAAACTTGGTTCCAGCATCCCCCCATATCGCTTCAAGTGAGACCGCATTCCACACTCTGTGGATTGATTCTGAAAGGGCCAATAGTGTAGGGATTTGGTTGCCTAAACTAATTCTCAACCTGATCCAAAATCTTTTGCTTATTGAAGTGTTAAATAATTACATGCATAAATTGTAGCTTAACATAGCAATTTAATGTGCACGTGAGAGAAGAGGAGAAACAAATAAAGAATGGAAGAAGACAACAAGACTTGATAACAGAGTTTGTCCATCTTCGACTATGTCTCTGGGTTCTGCTCGATCAACGGGGAGGCCTTCATTCATTAAGTGGCACGGGAAAGAAGAGTACAAGCATGAGTTACAAAAAAGGGGTTTCATACCTCCATACTGAAAAATGGACGAAAAATACAGAACTTTGATGTAGAAACGGATAGTGCCATTGCATTCTTGGTGCCGATAAATGCTAAAACCATATAAAATTTGTCAAAATCTAACAAAGTGAAAATCTGGCCCTCTTGCAAAAATCTGCCTGAAACTACGTGTGCTCCCTCATTTGCCTAGGCACACTGATAAATTGCATTTAAATAATAAACGGTGGACGGAAATCGCAAGAATTTCATTTGGCATAGTTGGCTAAAATAGGAAAGTTGTTGAGGAGGGGTCAAGGGATCAACTCCCACCCCTCCTCTTTTACCATATTTTTAACCGCATTTCTTTTTATTAGTGGGTGGTTGAGGTTGGGTCCATGCCCCAAGGGCCATCCAAAAACCTCTGCGTTCTATTATGGGTTCCGTGGAATGGGAGGAGGGGCATGGGGTCGTGGCCCACCCCTCCATAAATAACATTGCTTTGAATGGTTGGGGTGGCAGCATTGGTGGCCCACCACCCCCTTTTTAATATCTTTTTTTTGTTTAATAAAACAACCTCCACATTTTTGAAAATTGAGATTTTGACCAAAGGAGTCATTTTAACCAGGGGGCAATTTCTTCCAGAATCTGGGTGGATTTGGATGGATTTCATCTGGCAGAAAAGTCCAAACTGTGCCTTCATTAGTACTACTGAGTTAGCAAAAGTCAACCAAATTTTGGCTGCCTCTATCTACTTCGTCTGGACTCGGATTGGAGTGTCATTCGAACCGTTGGAATTAGGGTTACGAGCACTTCGATCTGAGTTCAAGTTAATCGTATTTCCACCACTTTGAATTTTTAGCCCTTTCCATGCCACCGGTGTTTGCAAATCCACCTGGATCAATCCTCCCAATTGGTTGGACCGCCAAAAGCTTTATTAGTCAATTGGCAAGTGAGGGAATTGTTCCCTCACTCTTTCTTTTTCTAGCCATTTTTCCTTGCTAAGTTGCATCCCCTTGAAATTGATCCAAATGGATCCTAGAATACTCTCTAAGTCTTCGAAATCTTCTTAAATTCGTTTAAAAGACCAAAACAATCGCATGAGGAAACCTTTTAAAAGCAAAAAAAAAACACTATTGGGAGGCAAAAAACACAGGAAAATAGTGAAAACAGATCTGATCGGCAAACCGCCATCGACAAAGGCTATCAGAGGATATCGGTGCATATTATATATGTATTGCCATAATAATCAGTGGAGTCAATGAGGACCATTGATCAAGTGTGTAGATCAATGACCCATGTTACATCGCATCATCACATCCACAAACAACAATAGAGCACTCACCAAACGGCCCAAGGTTATCGCGATATGCGATTGCGATCAATCACATCATGATATCACAATCAAAGTTACACAGAGGAGAAATTATACACACATATATATACGATGCGATTAGTTGGACCTGATGGGAATATAAACACTATTGCATAAGATTTGAGATCTGCCCAAAGCCATTTTTATGGGATTTTAATGTTTTAACACATTTTTAATATAAAAGGGAAATAACAAAACGTGCAAGATTTCAGGAGGACCCAAAGGTAGTAAGTGGTTTGGTTCGGGCTCCGCCCGATCCCACACACCAGCTGCCACATGTCCAGGCTAAGGAGAGAGGAAACCACCGTCATGGGGTAGTTAACCTCCGTACAAAAGAGTAGCTTGAAATGAACCACAGTCGTTGGATCTAGATCTCCCAGATAGATGGTGGAGATGCGATAAGCAGCCTAAAGGTGGGCTCGATAGGAGAATAGGATGCAATTATTAATATTTTAAGTTCGGATGAAGAGTGTTTTGGCAGATTTTCATAGTTTTTAATACATTTCTTTGTGTTAACAGAAAGTGGTCATTTCAGGGATTTCAAAGGCTCGATACAATCATCTGTTGCAGAACATGTGGCCACCTCCCCTAAAGGCATTATGCCATGATTGAAAATTCTTATAAGAGGGATTCAAGTAGATAGAGGCCAGGAGAAGGAAAGCCAAGAAGAGGAAATGAACAGGTAGAGAAAATTGGCTTTAAAGCCACAGAACATAGAAACAAAGGCAGGCAATATTGAAGGTAGTTAAAAGAGACAAAGAAAAGATAGAGACAAAGAGTGAGAGAGTGAGTCTATTTACTCAGAGAGGCTTGAGAGGTTCAAGTAAAACTCTTGTTGTTGTATCTATTGTCCGTTGGGACTCAAGTTTATGTCACACTATTGTAAAACTCTGTTCTTAAGACATAATAGAGAGGTCACCATTGATGGCTGGACCAAGAGATGTAGCCCAAGAGTATAGGGTGAACTCCTTATTAAACTTGTTGTGTTTATGTGTGTTATCTATTATGTTTCTTTTTACTGCTTCAATGTCTATGTATTTTGCAATCTTATCGATCCATTGCACAAAGTAACATAGGAAAATCCTTGCACATGAGTCTGTAATACCTTAATAATTGTCTTAGATCTCATCATCAAATCAAGTGGTATCAAAGCTTTAGGTTGGTAAGGTTAGACAAGCTTGTGCTAGATTGGTGAATGATAACTAGGTCAAAGTTCAAATTAGGAGAAGGAGAATTGGTTGAAGCTAATCCAGAAATACAAAGAGTCTATCCTAGGAGGAAAATGGCAGAAGAAAATCCCTTGGAATCAAACTCTTAGTTCATCGACAGTTTCAAGACCATGAGAGTCATGGTAGAAGAAATGTATCGAGAATTTAAGAAAGGTCAAAGTGAAGATTCTTCAACCTCTAAACAAGAGAAAGGAACAGAGGAATCTCTTCTTTATGGCCATTCCAAAGGCAAAGGGAAAGGAAAAGAGCCTCCTCTAACAACACCTCCTAATAGCCCCAAAAATAAAATAAGAAAACATCTTTTATTAAGTTAGATGTAAAATTTGATTTGCCAATATATGATGGAGAATTAAATGTAGAAAAGCTAGATGACTAGATTAGATAGATTGATGTGTATTTCAGGGTGCAGAATTTGATTTAGACAGGAGTTAAATTCAGTTGGCGAGCCTACGCCTTGGAGGAACTGCCTTAGTATGGTGGGAAGATAGGACCCAAGCTGATTTGAAGAAACATGGTAAAATTATTTCCGCCTGGAGTGAATTTGTTTGTGACATTAAAAAATAGTTCTATCCACTAGCTTATATGCATCAAGCCATGATGAGTTGGCAAACTCTTCGCCAATTAAAGGGGAAAAGTGTAAAAAGCTATATCCAATAATTTAGAAAAAGAGCTTTAATTCTAGGCATTTCTCTAGACTCACTTGAAGCTTTGCTAAAGTATATAGGTGGTCTACATAGCTATTTGAGGCACACCATTCTCACGTTTAACCCTACTAGCATAGATGAGGTATCTATTCAAGCTACATAACTAGAGGCTAGAGGCAAGAATGTCAACCCAGAGATTTGGGGATCATCAAAACCCACTGCAAGCAAGAATAAGGAAAAGAGGAAGAAGAAATGGAAAGAGAGGAAGACCAACGTTGTATAGAAAGACAAACCTTCATGCACTCACTGCAAGAAGGGTGGACACAATGATGAACATTGCTGGACTTTGCATCCGGAGCTGAAACCCAAGAAGTTTGATGGCAAGAAGAAAAAGATTGTTGCTGCTATACAGAAAGATTTGGGTTCAGACTCAGGTGATGAAACAACAGTTGCAGCTATGAGTATAAAAGGTAAAAATTATGAAGCATCTACTAGTAATTCTTCACAATCTAATGATAATGAAGAAAATGAGATGAAAAGACATGAGCTTTTTCATATTAGAGTTATTTCCAAGAATAAAAATATTGATACTTTATTTGATAGTGGCTCACAAGTAAACTTGATTTCTGAAGCAATTGTAAAGAAATTGGGACTACTAACCACACCTCACAAGAAGCCATATCCATTAGGTTGGGTATGTGATAAAGCAAAGCTACAAGTGACTAGACAATGTAAACTTAGGTTTGCTTTTGGGTCATCATTTCTAGATGATGATGAGTTAGATATAGCTCCCTTGGATATATGTGGTATTGTTTTAGGAAGTCCTTACTTGTATGATAGAAAAGCCATTTTTTATAGAGCTGAAAATAAGTATCAACTCACAACAGATAGAATAGAATATATTGTAAGAGCTCATTAGCTCAAAAATAAATACACTTTCATTAACTCAGGGAAGATGAAAAGAATTGTAAATTCATGCAAGAAATTTTTACTAATGGTTTTAAAAGAAAAGAAACCTAATAAAACCAATGTATTTGAAGATTGTGATGCTAAACAACAAGCTGGTTTAGAAAATGTTGTTTCAGAATATGATATCCTCTTTCAAGAACCTAAAGGTCTGCCACCCAAAAGAGAAATTGTACATGATATTAATTTGCAGCAAGATGCTCCATTGCCTAACATTGGAGTGTACAGGTTATCCGTTTAGAGAATGCAAAGATCAAGAAACAGGTACAGGCGCTGCTCGAGAAAGGGTTCATAAGGCCAAGCATATCACCATGCAGATCTCCAATTGTGTTGGTGAGAAAGAAAGATGGTTCATGGAGGATGTCCATTGATTATAGAGCACTGAATAAAATAACTATGAAAAATAATTATCCCCTTCCTTGAATTGATGATCTATTAGATCAGCTGAAAGAAGTTGTTTACTTTTCCAAGTTGGACTTGCATAGTGGCTACCATCAAGTCAGAGTAGCAGAACATGATTCATGGAAGATTGCTTTCAAAACAAGGCAAGGGTTGTATGAATCGCTAGTTATGCCTTTTGGCTTAACTAATGCTCATGCCACTTTCATGAGAGTAATCAATGATGTACTCAGGCCTTTATTGATGATTTTGTAATTCTATATTTAGATGACATTCTTGTTTTCAGTGAAACATGGGAATAACATTTGAAACATGTAAATCAGACTCTAGATGTTTTGAAAAAAGAAAATCTCTATGTCAAGTTATCAAAATGTGAATTTTGCAAAAAATCTTTGAATTATTTGTGTCATATATTAGGGGGTGGTGAATTGAAGATAGATCCAACTAAGGTTGAAGTCATTGTGAACTGGCCTAAACCCAAATTTACTATAGAAGTTAGAAGCTTCCTAGGAGTAGCATAATATTCGAGAAAGTTTATTGCTAATTTTTCCTTGATTGTAGCTCCCTTACATGCTTTAATAGGATTAAACAAGGTGTTTCAGTGGGGAGGAAAACAACAGAAAGCCTTCGACACCTTGAAAGAAAAAATTAATACAACACTACTACTAGCATTGTCAGATCTTCAAAGACCATTTGAGATTGAAACAGATGCGAGTGACTATGCCATAGGAGCAGCGTTGATGCAACATGGTAAACCCATATGTTATCATTCTGATACATTTAATTCTGTAGTAGTTAATTATCCCACATATGATAAATAATTGTATGCATTAGTGCAGAGTGTGAAAAAGTGGAAACATTACCTATTGGGCAAAGAAACAGTTATACATACTGATCATCAACCACTTCAATATTTACACTCACAAAATAAATTGCAGCAATCAAAACACTCTAGGTGGATGGGTTTTCTGCAAAAGTTTCATCTAGTCATCAGGTATAAGAAAGGCATAGACAATAAAGCTGCAAATATGTTATCTAGACCAATTATAAATGCATCTACTATACTTAAACATACCTTTGTATTGCATGAAAGATACATTGAACAATAGGCTCAAGATATATATTTTAAAGATGTATATGCAACTTTAAGTCATGGAAAACAAGTATAAGAATTGGATTCTCATGTTGAGGACCAACTGTTATATCATTTGGGAAATTTATGCATTCCTCAAACTGAAAGAGTTAACATAATCCGAGAAGCACACACTTCTCTAATATTAGGTCATTCTAGGGTGAGTAAAACAGTTGCATAGTTTCAAAGATTTTGTTATTGGCCAAGAATGCATGAAAACATTTCCAGATATATTAAAGGGTGTACCATGTGTGCTAAAAGCAAGCCCAACAATAGAAAACTAGGCTTGTACACTTCACTTCCAGTTGCTTCTGATCCTTGGGAAAATGTTTCCATGGACTTTGTTAGGGGACTACCAAAATCTAGAAAAGGTCGTGATTACTTATATGTTATTGGGGATAGGTTCAACGAAATGTGTATTTTAATACCTTGTAACAAGAAGATTATAGCTGAACAAATAACAAAGTTGTTCCTTCATCAAGTTGGGTTCATTTTGGGTTACCCACTTCTATTGTCTCTGATCGAGATTCCCAATTTGTTGGGAAGTTTTGGTCAAGTCTATGGCACTTAATGGTCACCAGACTGAAGAAGAGTGCATCCTTTCATCCACAAATAGATGGCCAAATAGAGGTATTCAAGAGGACAATGATCCAGTTGCTCACGGGATATTGTAGCAATCATCCCAAGCTTTAGGATGAACATTTGTGTTATGTGCAACAGGCTTACAACCATGTTAAACATTCTTCTACACAAAGATCTCCTTTTGAGAGTTTCTTTGGTTTTACACCAAGGTCTCCCTTGGATTTTTTCTTTAGTAAAGACATAAGAGTTGATGGACATTGTGATGTGGACAAAGCAACTAAGTTCATTGAATAGATCCAAAAAATTCACTAGGCAGTGTAGGAACAGCTGGAAAAGGGCGAAGCCAAGTACAAGGCAAGGCATGATAAGCATTGAATTGAGCGTAGCTTCCAAGTTGGTGATCAAGTATAGTTGTACATCAACAAAGACAAAATGCAAGGTGAAGTGAAAAAGTTGAAGCCAATAAGGTATAGGCTTTTCAAGATACTTGAGAAAATTGGTGAGAATGATTTTCACCTTGATTTTCTAGCTTACATGCACATCTATTCAATATTTAATGCACAGAACTTGATACTATTTGAACCTTCTTTCATTGAATATCTCGAAGAGCAAAGTCAGTTGTCATCTATTGATGATCTGTTGCTTGAATATCTCAATCAGCTGCACGAAGACACAGTTCTGGATAGGAAGGTGAGAACTACACACAATGGGGATGTTGAGTGCCTAATAATTAGACTCAAAGTTTAAAAACCCAACAGTGCAAAGTGGATAGAGATTGGACAAGTGAGGAAGTTGTATCCTCACTTGATTGATGCTTAAAAACCAACTTTTGGTGGTCCAAAATCCTTTTTAGTGGGAAGGCATGATCCAAATGGATCTTAGAATACTCTCTAAGTCTTCGAAATCTTCTCATATTCATTTAAAGAACAAAAACAATTGCATGAGGAAACCTTTTAAAAATACAGAAAAACTTTATCGGGAGGCGAAAAACACAGGAAAATGGTGAAAACAGATTTGATCAACAAAGGCTATCAAAGGATATCGGCACATATTATATATGTATTGCAATAGTGATCAGTGGCATCAATGAGGAAAGTCGATCAAACATGCAGATCGATGGTCCACGTTGCATCGCAACATCACATCAGAAAACAACAATAGAGCACTCACCAAATGGCCCGGGGTTATTGTGATATGCGATTGCGATCAATCGCATCGTGATATCGCAATCAGAGTTACACAAAGGAGTGGTTATACCACAATATATATGTGATATAATTAGTTGCACCTGATGGGAATATAAACACTATTGCATAAAATTTGAGATCCACCAAAATCCATTTTTACGGGATTTTAATGTTTTAATGCATTTTTAATATAAAAGGGAAATAACAAAATAGGTAGGATTTCAGGACGACCCAAAGGCAGCAAGTAGTTTGGGTCAGGATCCACCTGATCCCACACACCAGCTACCACGTGTCCAAGCTAAGGAGAGAGAAAACCACCCTAATCGAGCAGTTAAACTCCGTACGAAAGAGTAGGCCAAAATGAACCACAACCACTAGATCTTGATCTCCCAGATCAATGGTGGAGATGTGATAAGTGGCATAGAGGTGGACTCGATAGGAGAATAGGGTGAAATTATGAATATTTGAAGTCTAGATGAACAGTGTTTTGGCGGATTTTCACAGTTTTGAATACATTTTTTTGTGTTAACAGAAAGCGGTCGTTTCAGGAACTTCAAAGGCCCGATGCACTCATCCATTGTAGAACAGGTGGCCACCTCCCCTAAATGCATTAGGCCATGATTGCAAACACTTAGAAGAGGGATTCAAACAGACAAAGGTTGGGAGATAGAAAGCTGAGAAGGGGAAATGAACAGGTAGAGCATATTGGCTTTAAAGCCACAGAGGATAGAAACAAAGGCAGTCAGTGTCAGGGAAAATTTTAAGAACACCCCCTAAATTTATAAGTATAATAAATGGGCGAATCTTCATGGTATATAGGAAAAATGGAAGGCGATTTTATCAATAATATAATATGTATATATAATTTTTTGGCGAATCTCTCACTAGTCATGGCGAATATTTTACTCAATTATAAAATCTTGTAAGATCTTGGTATTACCCTAGTTATCATAAACCTGGAGCTTAAAAATTACTATTAGTAATTTATAAAAATTAATAAAATTAATAGTTGATTTTTATTTTAACCAATCTAAAATGTTTAACATACATTAAATTAGAACATCCATTTTTACTCTTGATCCAGCCTTGAGAGGTATCAAATATTTTTTCACTCTATGCTAGTTTGCATATCACGATATTTGATACCTCTCAGGGGTTAGTAGATCCAGAGTAAAGATGGATCTATGCTAGTTTAATTCCCCCATTTAAATAGGCTAGATTCTAAGGTGAATACCATGGGTCAATACCATGTGCCATTTTGGTGAATACCATGGGTGAATACCATGTGCCATTTTTATTTTTATTAATACATTTAAATAGGCTACATTCTAGGTGAATACCACATTCTCTACGAAGTACATTTGTATATATATCGGAAAATCGAGATGGAAGGCATTGTTTCCAATATTATCCAAGATGGTGAATGGACCATGCTATATTTCTTGCAACTTCTTCCCTTCTCCCTTCATCCTGTCCTTGCTGATATGGAACCACACTTGTCGCCCACCTAAAATTGATGGTCAAATTGGTGCTTTTCATGTCGAGCCTTGCATGGGGCTTAAATTTTCTCCAACTAATCTTGTACTTCTTGGTGAATCAATTGGATCTACTGAATGAACTGCTGCACTTTTTCCTATCATCATGTCCACTGGAGTCATATTCCCTTCCAAAGGCCATATCGAAAGGGTCTTTTGGCAGGTAGCCAAAACATGTCTCAAATGGTGAATGATGCATAGATGACTACACTTCTCAGCTGTAGGAATGTTGCACATATGGAAGATGCTCATCCCACAACTTAGGGTGTTTCCCACAATAGCCTCACAACAAGTGTACCATGGTGCAGTTGACAACCTCTGTATGTCTGTTAGTCTATGGATGAAATTCTATGCTTCTTTTCAACTTGGTGTCCATCATCTTCCACAAGATGGTCCAAAACTCTCCGATAAAGTGAGAGTCCGAATTTGACACAATGGATGTGGGCAACCCAAAATGGACTCAAACATGTTGAAAGAAAATATAAGCAGTCTACTCTGCAATGATCTACCTTTTACAAGGCTATCTTACTGAAACAATCAACGACGACATACAAATAGTAGTGACTTTTCCTAGACAAAGGCAAACCTCCCACAAAATCCATCGACACACTTTCCCATGGGTGAATCAGAATTGGGAGTAGTGTGTATATCCTGAGTTTTCTATTAGAGGGATTTGAAACATAACACAT
>APFE030570311.1:97468-131994 GCA_000404065.3 Pinus taeda
TAAATAAAACCTATTCTTGAAAATGGGTGAATGGAAGGTTGTAACTCCTAATTTCAAGGGCTAAATTTGCCTTTTTTACCCTCTCCCTTAAAATAAGGTGGCTATTTGAGGTGATTTGTAAAAATGTACTATGATACAAAATATTCGCCCACTAAAAATTTAAAACCCCTTAATTTCGCCAAAGGGCGAACATTCGCCCCTAAAATTTTCTATGGTCAGTGTTGAAGGAAGCACCAAGAGACAGAGCAAAGATAGAGACAAAGATTGAGAGAGTGAGTTTGTGTGCTCAGAGAGGCTTCAGAGGTTCAAGTAAAACTCTTGTTGTTGTATCTGTTGTGTGTTGAGACTCAAGCTGAGCTCATACTATTGTAAAACTCTGTTCTGAAGACATAATAGAGAGGTCACCACTGAAGGCTGGACCAGGAGATGTAGCCTAGGAGTATTGGGTGAACTCCTTATTAAACTTGTTGTGTTTATGTGTGTTATATATTATGTTTCTTTTTACTGCTTCATTCTCTATGTATTTCACAATCTTATCAATCCATTACACTAACTAACATAGGAAAATCCATGCACATGAGTCTGTAATACCTTAATAATTTTCTTAGATCTCATCATTAGATTAGAAACCCACTCGAAGGTATTCCACATCTCCCCATCGTGAAATCCTAGTTCTTCTATCAAGGATGATGTCTTTAGGTATCTCATCAAGGTAATCTGGTACAAAGTCATCAACTGTAGGAACTGTGCCCACCTCTTCGGTGTCCATAATTAATTGTCGCTCATACAGCTTTAAGTTTTCCACATTCTCTACGAAGTACATTTGTATATATATCGGAAAATCGAGATGGAAGGCATTGTTTCCAATATTATCCAAGATGGTGAATGGACCATGCTATATTTCTTGCAACTTCTTCCCTTCTCCCTTCATCCTGTCCTTGCTGATATGGAACCACACTTGTCGCCCACCTAAAATTGATGGTCAAATTGGTGCTTTTCATGTCGAGCCTTGCATGGGGCTTAAATTTTCTCCAACTAATCTTGTACTTCTTGGTGAATCAATTGGATCTACTGAATGAACTGCTGCACTTTTTCCTATCATCATGTCCACTGGAGTCATATTCCCTTCCAAAGGCCATATCGAAAGGGTCTTTTGGCAGGTAGCCAAAACATGTCTCAAATGGTGAATGATGCATAGATGACTACACTTCTCAGCTGTAGGAATGTTGCACATATGGAAGATGCTCATCCCACAACTTAGGGTGTTTCCCACAATAGCCTCACAACAAGTGTACCATGGTGCAGTTGACAACCTCTGTATGTCTGTTAGTCTATGGATGAAATTCTATGCTTCTTTTCAACTTGGTGTCCATCATCTTCCACAAGATGGTCCAAAACTCTCCGATAAAGTGAGAGTCCGAATTTGACACAATGGATGTGGGCAACCCAAAATGGACTCAAACATGTTGAAAGAAAATATAAGCAGTCTACTCTGCAATGATCTACCTTTTACAAGGCTATCTTACTGAAACAATCAACGACGACATACAAATAGTAGTGACTTTTCCTAGACAAAGGCAAACCTCCCACAAAATCCATCGACACACTTTCCCATGGGTGAATCAGAATTGGGAGTAGTGTGTATATCCTGAGTTTTCTATTAGAGGGATTTGAAACATAACACATCACACATCCCTTTACATAGCGAGTTGCAATGTTCATCATATGAGGTCAGAAACAAAATCTTTGTACATGACACAAAGTTTTTCAACACCAAAATGATGAGACACAAGGGAGGTGTGGGCCTCCCAGATTACATGTACCCTTTCTCTTGTGGGTGTGCACAATTACCAAGGTGATACAATAGTTTCCCTTGTAGGTGATAGTTGTCCACCTGTGAACCATGGGTTAGTTTTTCATAAATCTCCTTAAAGTCATCCTCATTAGCATATTGTTTAGCATAAATTTCAAAAGATAATGAAGCATTATGCAAAATAACAGAAGAAGAAATAGGAGGGCGAGATAGAATATCAACCATTTTGTTCCTAGTGCCCTTCTTATACTTTATTACTAGATGAAACTACTGAAGGAAATCCATCCACCTGAAATGACGAGATTGCTACAACTTGGTTTGTGAATGAAGATACTGCAAGGGTTGATGATCCGTATGGATGATGGTCTCCTTTCCGATCAGGTAGCGTTTCCACTTTTTCACACTCTAGACCAAGGCATATAACCCCTTGTCATAAGTGGGATAGTTTATCATAGCATGAGAGAACTTCTTTGAATGGTAACATATCAGCTTCTTTTGTTGCATCAATACAGTTCCCATGGTATATCCACTAGTGTCTCTCTCGATCTCAAATGGGTGGTGGAGATCTGGTAAGGCTAAGACAGGTGCGGTGCTGATCTCTTTTTTCAATGTTTCGAAGGACTTCTGATGCTTTCCTCTGCATTGAAATACTTGCTTTACACTTGTCAATGTGTGTAAAGGTGTTGAAATAGTAGAGAAATTGGCAATAAATCTCCTCTAATACTAAACTGCACCCAAAAAGCTACGAAACTCAGTTACATTAGTAGGCTTAGGCCAACTTACAATTTCTTGAACTTTAGAAGGATCAATTTTTAACTGACCATGACCCACAATATGACCTAGGTAAACCAAAGAGGTTATCCCAAACTCATACTTTCACAATTTTACATAGATTTTTTCTTTTTTCAATACATCAAGCATTTTCTTCACACGACATACATGTTCATTCGAACTTTTACTAAAGATCAGAATATCGTATAGATATATAAGAACAAATTCATCAATGAAAGGCCTAAAGAGTTCATTCATTACCCTCATGAAAGTGGCTAGAGCATTGCAAAGTTTGAATGGCATCACCATCCACTTGAACAACCCCAGTTTGGTCTTGAAGCCGATTTTCCACACATCTTACTTTGCAATTCGGACATGGTGAGAACTGCTATGTAAATCCAATTTGGTGAGATAGATATCATTCTTTAACTGATCTAGTAATTCATCAATGTGGGGAAGAGGGTAATGATTTTTCATCGTGATTTTGTTTAGTTCTCAATAATCCACACACATCCTCCATGTTCCATCTTTCTTTGGCACTACGACAATCGGTGATCCATATGGGGAAGTGCTTGGACTGATGACCCCTTGGTTCAATAGTTCCTGCACCTACTTTTTGATCTCCTCCATCTCAATGGTCGACATCTTATACATGCCAATATTTGGTAAAGGAGCATCACGCTACAAATGGATCTCATGTTGGATTTCCTTCTTCGGAGGTAATCTCCTTAGTTCCTGAAACATCTTATTATAGTTAGAAATCAATTCACATAATTCATTTTTATGCACATGATCACAACCCTAGAAAGAATCACATAATTCTAGATCTTTTCCCCTTACAACCATAAGCATGCAACCCTTATTGGAATTCACCAACCTCTTCATTTTCCCTACAAATTAGCTCTTTGGATTTCGATTTCTCTAATGAACTCTAGGTATTCGACTAGGTCTATTAATTCAGAGTCAAATGAAGTCTGAAACAAAGAGGTTTCAAACTACTCATCAAAGGACATGTCTTCTAGGTAAAGCCACTTGACAGGACAGGATTGGGATCTAAATATTGGTCGAGAGCTAACAGAGATTTCTTGTCTCCTAAGGATTCTGGGGATCAAAGTGGGGTTCTTGAACACAAGTGGTGGATTGGGATTAGGATTAGCCCTAGTGTATCGAGTTCTTTCTGAAGCCAGATTTCAGATTTTTATGAATTTTCTTATATCAACGTTTTTCAAAGCAACTTCTACAATCCTTTAAGATGCTTCAAATCAAAATTTTTGGTTTCTCAAAGGTTTATTTAAATTAAGGAATTGTTTGTTCCCTAGTATGGTCGCCACTATGTTATCACTCATATTTTCCCTGAAGTTGTTAGAAGAAGGAAAGGGGTCTGAGCTAACCACAAACCAATATTTTAAGTATAATTTCTAGCCAACCTATACTCAAAGAGGGCTCTCTCTTTAAGTTTTAGCTTTGTTTTATAGGATATTAGGCTAGTTATGATAACTTGGGGGGGTTTTGATTTTGTTTGGTGGTGGAATTCGAGAGCAAACAGATAGAACAAGTTATTTCAGACCATTGGGCTATGGAGTCAACTGAATGATGACTTAAAGGGATCAGGTTGTTTTAACAAAGGAGAAATTCACAGGGCAAGATAGCTGAACAAAAGACAAATGATAGCTTCAAATGGGTGAAATGGTATTGAACAAGAAGGAAGGGCAACTGAGAATCCTTCAACAGGGTCCAACATGAGGGAAAGTGTGTGCTCATTAACAAAAAGTAATTAAGTATTCTTTGTTAAATGGTCACAGTGATAAACTATGAAAGCAGGGAGAAATTAAGAACTCCCTACCTATAATAGTCTGGAAGAAAACATTAAGAAAATAAACGATTTTAAAGACAGAATATAGTAAAGCTCTTTCTAAAATATAACTTTTTGTTTATCATTCAGATATGAAACACATATGAATATTTATTGAACTAGAAAAAAATGTAAAAGGACAAGATATAGAATACTTATTTGCTTCTTGTTTGACACAAGCATCCTATAAAAGTCCTTTTCTTTATTACTTTGTTCCAGCCATCCATACAAAAGTTGTTCAACAACACTTCAATTCAAAAAGTAAATTGTCTAATTTTCTACAGAAATGTCTAAGAATCCACCCCTAATACTTCGAATAAAGAAGTATTTACAAAAAATTAACATCAAAATATCTCATAACTAGATGAGATTTATTCTAGGAAAATAGAATATCTATTAACAAAAATATGGAGACAGATGGTCTCAAATATAGTGATAGATAATGAACTGATTTTCGTTGTCCCTGTTTTTGTTGAAGGAGCTGGAGGCATGCTCTACAAATCTGCATCTTGTTGTTTCCTTAGTAACTCTGTGTTGGACATCTGATTTGATCTTTTTAACTGATACTCTTTCACCTATAACTGATACTCTTTACCTGTTTACCAACATTCATCCTTTTTACCAAAATTTACTGTGGTAATTATTTCTATTTACCTCACTTTTGTCATGGTAATTTGTAGGATGTCAGTCATGTTTGTTATAGACATTTTTGGGCACTGCAACCCCAATCGTAAATGTCCATAAACAAAGGGCTCCTAAGTCCCTAAAAGTGTTGCTTCACTCCCTAAAGGAACAAGGTCAATTGATTACATCATCTCCCATAAGTTCTCCACATAAAACTGCTCAGAACTGGTCAAAATTGGACCATACTGAATGCACAGTGCAGAGGGTGCGATGCATATCACCTGCCCAGTGTAAAGGGTGCAATGCATACTGAAAAGCCCTTCTGTAGGATGCGATGGGTGAGAATGGACAAATGGTAGGGACATTTTGCGAGGTGGAGGATCATGGAATCTTCCAGAAGCTTCTCCTCTGACACTTGCCTCTCTGGATTCGCCCAGGGATGAGTAAGAGATCATCAATCTCCAAGTGGAATCAAGAACTATCAGAGGGAGGACACTAATCAAAATCCCAGAAGTTGACTCTACCCCCTACAATCATCTATATATGGATCCCTCATCACAGAGATCCAGGGGCTAGAATCTTGTATCTTGTAGAGAAGTGTTGTTGGTTTCCTGGTGTAACATCATAGTGTTGGGTGATCTAAGCTTTACATGAGGTGAATAAGGGCTTTCATTCTGGAGGATGATGCTGGGTCAGAACATTTGGTTGTAATCCTCTTTTCTATTCTTGATATTAATAAAGCTATTCAAGCTTTCCTCCACAGTCTTGTATGTTTGATTGTATATGCGGTTGTGTGGTCAATACATATCTGGTCCTGTATTGTTTATGACTGTAGATCTCCATTCTTCGATAGTATTATGCTGCTTTGGTTCCACAAGTGCTCTCTGAAGCTGGGTAGATGAAGAAGAATTGGAAAATATCTATCATAAAGGAGAGGAACTAGACAAGGAACCAAGCGTAAGACTGAGGTTGGTGTCCTTTGTTCCCCTCTTATCTACTTCTCATAAAGGAAAGTGAAAGTAGTTTTAACTTGTTTGTTTCTAAGATAGCTACCAATATTAGTGGGACTAACAACTCTGAGTGGACACTGTTCCCGATAACAAAATGTTGACTTCACTGGGGAGTGAATAGATTGTTTGCTTGTCTATATTTTTTTGTTTTATAAACTTACAGATGGAGCCTGAAGTCAAGCCAGCTAGCCTTCGAACTGCATTTTCTATGCAAGTGAAAAGTAGATCAATGTTGCTTCAGTCTATCTCTGGGTTTTGTTTATAAATTGAACAATCGATTTTGAAAACTTTCTAGTTTCCCTAGTGGTGGCTCTAGTAACCTCCTTAGATCACCCAACACTATGATGTTACACCAGGAAACCAATAGTACTTCTCTACAAGATACAAGATTCCATCCCCTGGATCTCTGTGATGAGGGATCCATATATAGATGATTGTAGGGGGGTGAGTCAGCTTTTGGGATTTTTATTAGTGTCCTCTCTCTGATATTTCTTGATTCCACTTGGAGATTAATGATCTCTTACTCATCCCTGGGTGGATTCAGAGAGGCAAGTGTCAGAGGAGAATCTTCTTGAAGATTCCATGATCCTCCACCTCACAAAATGTCCCTACCATTTGTCCATTCTTGCCCATCACACCCTACAGAAGGGTGTTTTAGTATGCATCAGACCCTTTACACTAGGCAGGTAAGATGCATCACACTCTCTGCACTGGGCATTCAGTATGGTCCAATTTTGAGTAGTTCTGAGCAGTTTTCTGTGGAGAACTTCTGGAAGATGATGTAATCAACTGACCTTGTTCCTTTAGGGAGTGAAGGAACATTTTTAGGGACTTACGAGCCCTTGGTTTATGGACATTTACGATTGGGGTTGCAATGCCCAAAAGTGTCTATAACAGTTGCCCCATAAACCATGAGGTCGTTAATCTTTTAATGTCAGGTGAACTGCATTATCATGAGGATCCGAAGTTTTTTTGAGCTGGAAGGCGACCTGTAATAAGATACAATACAATACATTATCTTCATAATATTTTTCATGATTTAGCTAAGGCAAGCATTCCCATGCTCAGCTTTATAAATTCATTTTCATGTACTTATGACACACAATTGTCTGTGTAGCAGACTGATGATTCGGACAGAGTCATCATCCTTTAATTGGGATGATCATTTTTTCGGCAATGATGTACATTTGATGCCTTTATATTCCTGAATATATTGCAGCTCGAATGGATGAAACTAGATCTAGGGTCTTCAAAACTCATTCAATCTTCACTCGGAGTACAAGCCGATCCATGTGAAAGATGTTCTAGAGTTGAACATGGAAAGACATTACCATATTACCAGCCAATGATGTAAGCTGTTAACAGGTGCGAGAAGAATCACCAATAATGACAATGATCTTCGAGGTACTACAGTACAATTTGCGTGGTGTGAAAAAAGGACTTGGCGTCGAACATCACACAAAATCTCTCAGTCGAAGGCCACTGATGTAAACCTGTTTCCGAAAGTGAGAAACCTGCCATTGAGGCATGCAAGCTTCAAAGTACTGAAAGGGTTGTTCCTAGGTCGATTTCATTGATAATGAGCTAATGTCGACAAGAAATGACCCGTCGTAGGAGGTCCTTAATCAATCCCACATCTACGACATGGAATAGAGCAAATGATTTTGTGGAGATGAAAACGATCTGATGATACAAGGTTCAGGGCGGTGGTCATGAAAGAATGGAGCGTGAATGTATTGCAACGGATGAGACACAGGTGAATTCTTTGAGCGACTTCTCTTGAACATACCAGAGACACTGACATGGATTGGTAGCGTTAACTGAAAATATGGATCGTGTGATAGACCAACAGTGATATGACCGGTGCATGGAATAACCCAACCCGACTCAGACGGAGTGAAAGTGTCATGTTCAAGAGCGACTTGCTATCAATAATGTTTCTTCAAGTTTTCTTCCCAATTTTCCCCAGTCATTGCTGAGCAGTACCTCTTTATTTTTATCAAGCTTGAGGAGGATAACATATGCTTGTTCTATAATTCACCCTTCGGGCACACCCGTCGCTATGTTTTAACGAGCCTAGCGACAGTGAAACTCGTTCTCATCCATTTGGACAAGTTTGTTTCTATTGATTTTAACGAGTTTAACGACAATCATAACTCGATCCCTTTTCAATTTTAGAGAGTCTAAAAAGGGATGGAAAGGAAACTCCAATAATCGTTTTTTGTCATATAATCCCTTAAGTCCGAAAAAGTATAAAATAATATGAAAGGGATGAATTTTCGATAGTTTTAACGAGCCGGACAAGACAAGCGCTCGATCTTTTTGTGTAATAATCCCTCAGGGTCCAAAAAGATTAAAATCTAGAGGAGGGATAGAACTTCCGATGACTTTAACGAGCCGGAGAGGCCAATCACTCAGCAATTTGTTCATATTTTACGAGTGAGATGAAAAGAGCTTAAAGGAGACTCGTTTTTTTGAGGAACGAGTGATAATTTCGGGTAGCAACTGATTCCAGGTAAGGTTTGGAATTTTCCAATCATGGCCAGTGCCACAAGGATGGCTAACAGAATCACTCATCGTAGATGTTCCTCAAAAAGGGTAAACAATCAAATGGACGCATATGATCGGCCAAAAAACAGAGTGGAGGTGATGATGAGAACACGACGAAGGCTCAAAAGCTGATGATAATGCATTCACAATGGTTATTTACCGGAAATTGGTTAATGTTTTAATGAGCTTAAACTCTGGGGGAAACATTTTCTCATTGCTTAGGTTTAATTTTTAACGAGCTTGAACTTGACATGAAAACTACTCGTGGCGGGTTATATTTTCATGAGCTTGAACCTTGCGGTAACACTGCTCGTGATAAGTTTGCATGCCCCCAGCATAATAGTGCAAATCGAGGTGCATGCCCCCCAAGCTTCATTGCATTCAACACGGTGGTTGGAATGAAGGTTTACTTTCAAGATGTTTGAAAGACTCGATTTGGAAAGGGAGTTGTTTCATTTTTTAATGAGGTTGACATAGTAAAAGAACTATCCTCATGGCGACCTTTGATCACAACTCATAAGGGGTCATGAAGGAAAGATTTGGTGCCAATTCCCCTAGTACATAATGTACAACATCACTGAATTTATCATCAGATGATGTAGCTATGGTAGGGTTTGGAGGCAATACCTTGCGATGATCCACACTATCAAAATGTTCTGAGTTCTTCTTCATCTTCTTTGATGTAAAAGATCTCATGTGACAGGTTTCCACTCTGGCCACTTCTACCAGCTTACTCGGAGGTGGAAGGGAAAAAGTCCCCATTAAGGAAGGGTCTTTTAGGAGACCTACTCCAATATTTTGAAGCGACTGAGAGCTTCCGTGGATCATGAGAATGCTTCCCGTAACTTGTGAACTATTGGGGAGAAATGTTTGTTGGTCAACGATTGTGATTCCTCCTTGGAAGGGAAATGAAATATTCATGAAGTACGTCGACACAATGGCAACCATAGCATATATCCAGGGCCTTCCCAGTAGGATGTTGTAATCAAGGTTTCTATCGATAACTTCAACATCAATTTCTACTGTTTTTCCCCCTAGTTCGACTTGCAAGTTACTCAATATCCCATATGGGGTGTATGTTCGTCTGTAAAATTCTTTTAATGTCGTTGACGATCGCGACAAGGGTGGTGAGCCTAAATTTTTCCAGGAACTCATTGACATAATACATGTAGATGCCCCCTCATCAATAATTGTTCAATGAACAGTTTTGTTGAGGGCTTTCACTTGAATAAGGAAAGCTAGTTGAGCTGGTAACTGAGGGTCATATCCTTTGTGATCAAAGGCCACAAGATTGGAATCCGTTGGGTCAATCCCACCTATCACTGATAATAAAGCCTGCTTTTGGGAGGGGAAATTTTGCAGTACCTCAAGTGTCGACATAGCGGAAGGTGATTGGGCAAGATCCTCCACTATACTATAATGTTGTGATGCTCTGGCACGAGTGTTAAATGTCGATTTGTGTACTACTCCCTTTGGCAGCTTTATCGTTAGCTCCGGAATGATGGGTGGAACAACTTTGGTCGAAGTTGTTGTCGAACTACTAGGTTGATCTATAGCCTTGTTGTTTCACAGTTGTGGATTTCTATAATCTTTATTCCTTATCGATATCAAAGCATCATTTTGTTGTTTTGAAATGGACAACATAAGCACTCGGGATGGGGAAGCATTGTCACTAGTAACAAGATTGGTTCCCAGGTTTGGAAAAGGATCAGTCAATACCACTGAGGTTTTTGAACTCTTGAAGAATTTTCTAAGCTTAGCTTTGTATAGACAATCTCTTGTCCGATGATCCTCATCGCATATCTGACACCCTGAAGGAGGTTTCCTTTGCCTATCAGGGTTTGCAGAAGATTTTTTAGGAGATGACTCCTCTTGTTTCTTCTTTTTCCCTTTCTTTTTATTCTTGCCTCCTGGTTGATTTGGTTCTTTTCCTTTGTCAGTCGACATGGCATTAACCTCCAAGGCAAGAAATTTGTCATTTGCATTTTGACTTGAAACCGTACGGGCCTTCTTTGATGTAGCCTTTACAGTTTTCGTGCTAGTTGTACCTATCATGCCATCGCCAGCATGAGAGTCTTTTCTTGATTTAGGAGGGGGAGGAATGGAAAATTCCTATCTAAGAGCATCAGGGATTTTATCTTAGGGCATGCCAGACTGAGTATATATCAAGTCTAGATATTGCGCACGAACAATAACTTTCTCTTCAGTGATGACTCCTCCCTTTGCCACATCTTCTGTAATAGAAGGTAACAATGACTTAATAAACCATTCAGCTAACAGTTGATCAAGAACATATGTTTTTACCATTCTACAACGATGTCGCCACTCATTAATATGATTGGATATGTGAGTGGCCGTCGTTTGTTTGAAATTGGTAAGAAGATCTGTCCCTGTTTCTTACCTTATGGGTAACTGAAAATGGGTTAAAAAGGTCGTGCCTAGGGTACTGAAGTTATCAAACGAAGCTCTAGGCAATTCGATATACCATTTTGTTGCTGAACCAGTTAACGTTCACTGAAAAAGGCGAAGCCTGATCGAATCATCGTTGAGAGTGTTTGATGAACACCACAGATGAAAGGTCATCACATGATTCGACGGGTCTTCACTCAAATTTCCATTAAATTTAGGAATATATAACGAACGTTTATGAGGAATCGCCAGCCACGAAGGGGCAAAAGCAATTGGATCATTCGTCAGCTAGTTTAGATCTGGTAATTCTATAGTTTCTACAAAGGGAAACTGTTGATTCAGGTTAGGCGAAGCATACCTAGGATAAGATGGAATCGCCTGAGAAGTGGGTCTTTGCATAACAGCATAACGTATTTGATGCTGGTAAATTTGATAAGGTTGATGGGCATAACCATTAAAATATGGTTGTTGATAGCCACTTTGGAAATGCGGTTGCCCATTACTTACAAAGACTTGTTGCTCAGGTCCCTGATATGATTGTTAGAATTACGATTGTTGATATTGAACCAACCATGGTTGTTGGACCATTTGCTGTTGTCCAATACTAGATGATTAACCAAGATGAGGAGTCATAGTACTAGTTTGAGCTTGATTCACTCCAGATAAGGAGGCACTAACCTGAGGTTGTGATTGAATCGCTGAGACAAGAGGTTGTTGTATTGCAACCTGAGAAACTTGGGGTTGACATACAACAGGTAGCGCTTGTACTTGCGATGCAGTCACCATAACAGGTATAGTGGGAATATTCGACACAGGGTGGACTAGTTGCATTGAATATACAACCCTTGGTTGCTGAGGCAGTATTAGTACCCAACCGCTGGATGTAATTCCAGTTTGACCTGAACTTTGTTGTAAACTCCCATATGTTTGTTCTCTAGGAGGGAATAATGAAAAGGCATACTGCCCCCCATATGGTGGCAATCTAGTACTTAAAGGGTAGATTGGCATTTGAAGACACATTGGATCAATTTGTTGAGTTTCAGCATTACAAATACCAGATGAGAATCTGGATGAAGAAATAGGAACTGACCATGTTGTCGAAACAGTCCCTGATTAGACTCCGACTTGTTGTTGATAACTTGTCAGGATAGATGGTACACCAACGAACATTGTTGGAGTAGCAGCAGGAGGTTCTACTGTTGCTGCGTTAGATGATGCAGTCCTGGATGTCGACAGTTGTTCAGACATATCTAGTCTATCCAAAAGATTTCCTAGTGATTATACAGGAACTTGTGATGAAGGAAGACCAATTTCTAAGACCAACGAGGGAATAGTGACATTATTCCGATTAAAATAAATTTTAGATGCTTTAACACAACTTGTTTTTTCAATTTTTAAGAGTTGAGAAGAAAACAAAAGATGGCTCTAGTCGCCTTCGATTTTTAATGAGCTTGAAGTGACAAGTGCTCAGATGGACCTTTTCCTTTAAGGAGTCTGAAAAGGAACGAAAGAGACTACTCTGGAAATCTAGAGAGAGGGATTACCAAACCAATCGCAAAACTGCATAATACTTTTTACGGTATGACAGTCAATCTTCCTGAATGCTGTGTTCAGTGCATTGCGATCGATAGGGCGGCAGACACGGCTTCCTAAGGATAAAGGATATAGCCTATTGTGGTCTCCCAATATATACTCAACAGTACGTGGGAGCATAAGTCCGTACTGGCACTCGTCGTCTCAAAGAGGAGGAATCACCCAACCAACAATGAAAGCAATAGTTACCAGGCTTTACGATGCCAGAATACGTCTCTAGCCTAGACTTTTAGATGTTGTCATTAGGTTCCAAAGCATTTTTAGGTTCATTAAATTTATTTTATGGTTAATCTTGTTTAAAAATTTGCCTTTCAAGTTCACCGCATGATGTATGTATACAATTCCTAAAATGCAGTCTAAAATGATAAACAATTGTTTAATCTTCTTTTACAATGAAAATCCTAACTACTAAGGAAAGAGAACTGAGGGTCTTTCAACAAAGAGCACAGAGGTCACACTAAATGCATTGTCCTAAATCAAACCAAGCAGTCTAAATGCAAATGCACATGCATGTATTTGGTTTCAGTCTTCTTAATGTATGAATGACAAGAAGAACACTAAGTGCAAATATGGATCATTTTCCAAAGTGACAATACTAACAAATTTCTTTTCAAAATGAAGTGAAATAAGGACAACACTTTGCGATTTCGAAATAAAAACTGTTTTCGACACTTGAAAAACTACTAACTCAATTCCCATACAAGAGTAACAGTATAATCGACTATCAAGAACAATGGGATTCTCTTCTATGATTGAAAACGACACTTGCGACACTTTCAAATTAAGAAACGACAGTCTGATTTCGCTACTTCTTTGTAAAAGAGAACTGAAAATGGCGCATAATACATAAAAAAACTTACAGTTCTTTGCACAATAGAGGTAGAATGATGGAAGAGAAGGGGGTTTCCACAGAGATATACTGACCACAGATAGCAAAACTCCTGAATAGAACTGAAAAGAGTGAAGAAAAACCAAAGTCTAAAGGTAAAATTATCCTTCCCTTACCATCGCACCTATCACACAGGGAATCCAGTATGCATCTCACCTACTGCACACGGGAGGTGAAATGCGTACAGATTTCCTTGAAGAGAGGGTGCGATGGTACTAGTGCGAGACTTTTATCCAGTCTTTGATCACAATTTGCAGTTCATTTCAGTGATTTAGGCTGAGTAAGTGATGTTCAGTAAATATAAATCACAGGGGTTGATCTAAGGAGGTTACTAGAGCCACCACTAGGGCACTTAGAATGTTTGCAGATTGATTGTTCAATTTATAAACAAAACCCAGAGATAGACTGAAGCAACATTGATCTACTTTGCATTTTCATAGCAAATGCAGTTCGAAGGCTAGCTGGCTTGACTTCAGGCTCTGTCTGTAAGTTTATAAAACAAATAAAATAGACCAGCAAACAATGTATTCGCTCCCCAGCGGAGTCGCCATTTTCTTACCAGGAATAATGTCCACTTAGAGCTGCTATTCCCACTAAGACTGGTAGCTATCTTAGAAACAAACAATTTAAAGCTACTTTCGCTTTCCTTTATGAAAAATAGACAAGAGTGGAACAAAGGACACCAACCTTAGTCTTGTGCTTGGTTCCTTGCCTAATTCCTCTCCTTCTTGATAGATCGTTGTCGCTTCTTCTTCGTCTGCCTAGCTTCAAAGAGCACTTGTGGAATCAAAAACACATAATACTATCGAAGAACAGAGATCTATATTCATAAACAACATAGGACCAGATATGTATTGACCACACAAATGCATATACAATCAAACATACAAGAATGTGGAGGAAAACTTGAATAACTTTATTAATATCAAGAATAGCAATAGGATTACAAACACTTGTTCTGACCCAGCATCATCCTCCAGCAAGAAAGCCCTTCCTCACCTCAAGTAAAGCTTAGATCACCCAACGCTATGATGTTACACTAGAAAACCATCAAAACTTCTCTACAAGATACAAGATTCCGGCCCCTAACCTCTAGATATCTGGGATGAGGGATCCATATATAGATATTTGCAGAGGTGTGAGTTAGCTCTAGGTTTTTGATTAGTGTCATTCCACTGATAGTTCTTGGCTCCACTTGGAGATTTCATTGATCTCTTACTCATCCTTAGGCGAATTCTGAGGGGCAAGTGTCATATGAGAAGTTTCTAGAAGATTCCTTGATCATCCACTTAGCAAACTGTCTCTACCACTTGTCTATTCTCGTCCATCACACCCTATTGAAGGACTTCTCAGTATGCATCGCACCTCCCATGTGTACAAGGTGAGATGCATCGCACCCTCTGCACTGGGCATTCAGTATGGTCTAGTTTTGACCAGTTCTGAGCATTTTTCTATGGAGAACTTCTGGGAGATGATGTAATCAGCTGACCTTGTTCCTTTACGGTGTGAAGCAACACTTATAGGGACTTAGGAGCCCTTGGTTTATGGATATTTATGATTGGAGTTGTAGTGCCCAAAAATGTCTATAACAACCACCCGTCACTCCTAAGCTAATGATAAAACTGCCAGAGGGTGTAGTACACAAATCGACATTTAATCCTCGTACTACAGCAGCACAACATTATAATATAGTGGAAGATCTGGCCCAATCGCCATCCTCTATGTCGACACTTTGAGGTAATACAAAATTTCCCCTCCCAAAAGTAGGGTTTATTATCAGAGATAGGTGGGATTGACCCAACGGATTCCAATCTTGTGTCCTTTAATCACAAAGGATATGACCCTCAGTTACCATCTCAACTAGCTTTCCTTATTCAAGTGAAAGCCCTCAAAAAAACTGTTCATGAGACAATTACTAGTGAGGGGCCATCTACATGTATTATGTTGATGAGTTGCTGGAAAACTTTAGGGTCTCCACCCTTGTCGAGATCATCGACGACATTAGAAGCATTTGATGGACGAACATACACCCCATACGAGATTTTAAGTAACTTTCAAGTCGAACTCAGGGGAAAAACAATAGAAGTTGATGTTGAAGTTATCGATGGAAACCTCGATTACAACATCCTACTATGAAGGCTCTGGATATATGCCATGGTTTCCATTGTGTCGGCCTACTTTAGGAAGATTGCATTTCCTTTCCAAGGAGGAATTACAATCATTGACCAAAACAAATTTCTACCCAATAGTTCACAAGTTACGAGAGGCATTCCGATGATCCACGGAAGCACTCATTCGCTTCAAAATATCGAAGTAGGCCTACTAAAATACCCTACATTAATGGGGACTTTTTCCCTACCACCTCCAAACAATCTGGCGAAAGTGGCCACAGTGGGAACTTGCAACATGATATCTTCTAGATTTAGAAGATTCCTAAACATTTTGTCAGCATGGGTCATCGCCCTAATAGAAATATTGTAGCAATCAATTTTCTTGGCCTGGGGGGCAAACCCAAATCAACGCTCATCGATTGTTTGGATATATATGTCTAAGGAATATGGCACCTCTTCAGATCCTTGGTCGCATGTACATTCTACAAACGAAGGAATCATTCACTCAAAGATGATAGGAGAGGCACCATGGGAAGATTACCACCATTGTTCCCATCTTCCGAATTACCACGAAGATTATTCCAGCAACCTTTATCGTTCTTCAGTTTTTGATTTTCTATCAAATACTCTAAATATGGTGGATTCCAAGGATGGTTCTTATCTCGTGTTGACCTCGTTAAAAAATTAAACAAGGAGTTTTGAGGATAGTTCTTTTTCTATGTCAACCTCATTAAGAAAATGAAACAAATCCCTTTCCAAATCGAGTATTTCAAAGATCTCGAAGGTAAACCTTCATTCCAAACACCGTGTTGAATGCAATGAAGCTTTGGGGGCATGCACCTCGATTTGCGTTATTATGCTGGGGGAATGAAAACTTATAACGAGAAGTGTTACCATAGGGTTCAAGCTCATTAAAAAATAAACCCACCATGAGCAATGTTACTGTAGGGTTCAAGCTCATTAAAAAATAAACCCACCACGAGCAGTGTTACCATAGGGTTCAAGCTTGTTAAAAAATAAACCCTCCACGAGTAGTGTTACCTCAGGGTTCAAGCTCGTTAAAAAATAAACCCGCCATGAGCAGTGTTACCGCATGGTTCAAGCTCATTAAAAAATAAACCTGCCACGAGCAGTTTTTATGTGGAGTTCAAACTCGTTAAAAATTAAACCTAAGCAATGAGAAAATGTTTCCCCAAGAGTTTAAGCTCATTAAAAAATGAACCAATCTCCGGTAAATAACCATTGTGAATGCATTATCATCAGCTTTTGAGCCTTGGTCGTGTTCTCATCATCACCTCCATTCTGTTTTAGTCAATCATATGCCTCCATTTGATTGTTTACCCTTTTGAGGAACATCTGCAAATAGTGATTCTATCAGCCATCCCTCTGACACTGCCATGATTGGAAAATTCCAAACCTTACCTAGAATTAGATGCTACCTGAAATTATCACTCGTTCCTCAAAAAACAAGTCTCCTTTAAGCTCTTTTCATCTGACTCATAAAATATGAAAAGATTGCCGAGCGATTGGCCGCTCCGGCTCGTTAAAGTCATTGGAAGTGCTATCCCTCCTCTAGATTTTAATCTTTTTAGACCTGAGGAATTATTACACAAAAAGATCAAGTGCTTGTCTTGTTACACTCGTTAAAGCTATCGAAAATTCGTCCCTTTCATATTATTTTATACCGTTTCGGACTTAAGGGATTATATGACGAAAAATGATTATTGGAGTTTCCTTTCCGTCCCTTTTCAGAATCTTTAAAATTGAAAAAGGACTGAGTTATCATTGTCCTTAAACTCGTTAAAATCAATAGCGACAAACTTGTCCAAATGGCTGAGAACAAGTTTCACTGTCGCTAGGCTCGTTAAAACATAGCGACGGATTCGCTCGAAGGGCGGATTATAGAACAATCATATGTTATCCTCCTCAGGCTTGATAAAAATAAATAGGTACTGGTCAGCAATGACTGGGGAAAATTGGGAAGAAACCTTGAAGAAACTTTATTGTTAGCAAGTCGCTCTTGAACATGACACTTTCACTCCATCCGATTTAGGTTGGGTTATTCTGTTTACCGGTCACATCACCATTGGTCTGTCACACCATCCATATTTGGGGTTAATGCTACCAATCCATGTCAGTGTCACCGGTATGTTCAAGAGAAGTCACTCAGAGAATTCACCTGTGTCTCATCCACTGCAATACATTCAGGCTCCATTCTTTCATGACCGCCACCCTGAACCCTGTATCATCAGATCATTTTCACCTCCAAAATCATTTGCTCCATTCAGTGTCGTAGATGTGGGATTCATCAAGGCCCTCCTATGACAAGTCGCTTCTTGTCGACATTATCTCATTATCTAAGAAGTTGACCTAGGAACAACCCCTTTCAGTAGTTTGAAGCTTGCATGCCTCACTGGCAAGTTTCTCACTTTCGGCGATAGGTTTACATCAATGGCCTCCGATGAGTTATTTTGCGTGGTGTTCGATGCCAAGTCCCTTTTCCACACCATGTGAATTGTACTGTAGTAACTTGAGGGTCATTGTCATTATTGGTGATTCCTCCTGTGCCTGTTAATAACTTACATCATTGGCTAGTAATCAGGCGATGTCTTTCCATATTCGACTCGAGAACATCTTTCAGATGGATCGACTTGTACTCTGAGTGAAGATTGAAAGAGTTTTGAAGACCCCAGATCTAGTTTCATCCATCCGGGCTGTGATATATTCAGGAATATAAAGACTTCAAATCTACATCATTGCCGAACAGATGGTCATCCCAATCAAAGGATGATGACTCCATCTGAATCATCAGTCTGCTACACAGACAGTTGTCTGTCATATGTACATGAAAATGAATTTATAAAGCTGAGCATGGGAATGTCCACCTCAGCTAGATCATGAAAAATGTTATGAAGATAATGTATTGTATTATATTGTATCTTATTAGAGGTCTCCTTCTAGCTTGAAAAAACTTCGGATCCTCATGATAAAGCATTGCATTTCACCCGACATCAAAAGATTAACAACCTCATGGTTTAGGGGGCAACTGTTATAGACATTTTTGGGCCCTGCAACCCCAATCATAAATGTTCATAAACCAAGGGATCCTAAGTCACTAAAAGTGTTGCTTCACTCGCTAAAGGAACAAGGTCAGCTAATTACATCATCTCCCATAAGTTCTCCACAGAAAACTGCTCAGAACTAGTCAAAACTGGACCATATGAATGCCCAGTGTAGAGGGTGTGATGCATCTCACCTGCCCAATGTTAAGGGTGTGATGCATACTGAAAAGCCCTTCTATAGGGTCTTATGGGTGAGAATGGACAAATGGCAGGGACAGTTTGCGAGGTGGAGGATCATGGAATCTTCCAGAAGCTTCTCCTCTGACACTTGCCTCTCTAAATTTTCCCAGGGATGAGTAAGAGATCATCAATCTCCAAGTGGAATCAAGAACTATCAGAGAGAGGACACTAATCAAAATCCCAGAAGCTGACTCACCCCCCTACAATCATCTATATATGGATCCCTCATCACAGAGATCCAGGGGCTGGAATCTTGTATCTTGTAGAGAAGTGTTGTTGGTTTCTTGGTGTAACATCATAGTGTTGGGTGATCTAAGCTTTACATGAGGTGAAGAAAGGCTTTCATGCTGGAGGATGATGCTGGGTCAAAACATTTGGTTGTAATCCTCTTTGCTATTCTTGATATTAATAAAACTATTCAATTTTTCCTCCACATTCTTGTATGTTTGATTGTATATGCATTTGTGTGGTCAATACATATCTGGTCATGTATTGTTTATGACTGTAGATATCTGTTCTTCGATGGTATTATGCTGCTTTGATTCCACAGGTGCTCTCTAAAGTTGGGTAGACGAAGGAGAAGCGGCAAAGATCTATTAGAAAGGAGAGGAACTAGACAAGGAACCAAGCGCAAGACTGAGGTTGGTGTCCTTTGTTCCCCTCTTATCTACTTCTCATAAAGGAAAGCGAAAGTAGTTTTAACTTGTTTGTTTCTAAGATAGCTACCAGTCTTAGTGGGACTAGCAGCTCCGAGTGCACACTATTCCCGATAACAATGTTGGTCCACCAATCATCCTTTGGTATATTCATCCATGTCAATTTCCTATAAATTTCATTTGCCTCAGTATATTTCACAAAATTAGGTTGGAATATGAATAAGTGCTTTACTTCATGTTCAATGAAGAAAAGGTTCTCTAAACGATCATAAAGCACTTTTCCTATGGGTAATGCCTTGGCTAAAGATGAGCTAGCTTGATTTTCAGCTTGCTGATGTAATTTTTTGTTGTAGTCTATCTGAACCATTAGCCTATCATTGATGACTAAAGGGCTTGGGAGTCCCTTACTTCTTAAGATGTCAAATTTTTTCATAAACTCATTTATATCTTCCTACATACTTAGACATCTACATTCCAGGCCTTGCATTATATTCCTTTTGATCAACACTTTCTGTATTTCAAGGATGTTAAGTCCTATCCTCAATTTATAATTGCTCCAATTGTTGCATGTTTTTACTATTTATAAAATTGATTAACTGATTTGCCTATTCAGGCTTTCTACCTATTTCTTATCTGGTCTTCCGAATTTCTTCAAGAGCAGGCTTAACCAAATCAATTTGTTCAAAAATAATTTGAATGGATGGAAATATCTTCCTAATGTCTGTCAAAAGCTTTTCAAATGTTAGATCTTTCTCCAATGATTTAATTTGTTGGGCCATGCCTTTGTTTTTCCTTATCTCTTTTGCATAATTGATATTTGGTATATCATATTTCTGCTCCAAGGCAGTGAATTTCTCTTTTACTTTCTATAGCTCTGTTACTTGGAGTCTCATTTATTCCATTGAATTAAACAAGTCATCTCTGCTCTATGTTGGTGTACCTATCTGTGATGTACCTGTTGCTTCCATTGGTGCAGCGGTTGCCAAAGGAATATTTGGTGCTAAAACAATTGCCAGTGTAGAAGGGATTGTTGTTGAAACTATTGGCACTATAGTTTGAGGCTCTGTGGTCGACTCACTCTGCCTTGACTGTACTGATTTTTCCAATTCTTGCTCTGTCTCTTTTAATTTCTCATTTAGCTTAAGGACCAAGTCCATAAGATCTTCTTCATTTTTCTTCTCAATCACTTTAGTAGTTTGAGGGTGAATGAGTGGTAGTAACTTCAACTGTTTTCTAAGTGTAGCTATATCTTCATTTTTCTTTTTTATTAGGCTCTTTTCTGCCTTGATATCCTTTGGATCATGGCCCAACTCAATAATTAACTCCTCCAATGATATGATTCTGTTGTCTTTTTCCTATGAGGAGGCCTTTTCTAGTTGCAATTGGGTAGTAGTGTTGCTTAGTGAATTTTGCAACCTATGTGCCATCATTGGTTTGCTAGTCACTGTAGAATAGACCATCTCCCCTTTTTGTATGTACAATTCTATCTAGTCTATGAGGTGGATGTCTTTAGCTAAGACCTCAAAATCAGTCTTGAGGTAATCTGCCAAGGACTTGGGTTGCTGCATTGTAGGCTTCAGGAAATTCATTTTCATTTTTCCCTCTTTGATGTCAAAGGCTAACATCAATCTGGTTTGGTTTGTAGGGGCCATATTTAAGTACTGAGCATATGCTTGAGCCTTCAGTTGCTCATTCTTTGTCTTGATTTCTTTAAATTTCCCCTTTATATCTATAATCTTCTCAGAAGAAGATCTGAGAGATGAAACTTCTATGCTCTGTTGTCTTTCTCGTTTTTGCCTATGTGAACTTGAAGGTGTCCCACCTATTGGGAATGTGTGCAAACTATATGTACCTTATTTCCTCAAGAACTCTGTAGTTTCTTCTATGAACTCCTCCTTTGAATAAGGATTCAACCTTTGCCTCTTAGCAAAGGTTTGATCTATAGGTCTACTAGAAGTGGTATCTACTTCCCTATCTCTTTTAAAATTCTTTTCCTCATTTAGAGGAGTATGCACTACTAGGGGATTTCAAAATCCCATGTTTGTAGGAGTTGCATATGTCTTTGGTCAAGCTCTTTCATCAGAGATTTCAGGTTGATCTGATACCTCTGGCTCTTCTATTTTTTTTGGTTGTTCTGATGTAGATGGACTTGGTTCCTGAGTTTGTCTCTGTGAAGGCTCTACTGTGGGAGCACTAGATTCCAGGGCTAACCTTTGGGAAGACTCTGCATGCACATGTACAAAGGAGTCTAGGTCAATTCTCTTCTCCAAATCTTTCATCACATTCTCAACTTCCACTTTATCACTATCTTGTTCTACCAATGTCCCTTCCCTCCATTCATTAAATTGGCATATTGTTCTATCTCAGGGATTCTCTGATGGATGTAGGGTGACATCTTATGTCTTATTCTCCTATCCCTGATGAAACCATGAGGGTCATAAGTCCAAGGAAATATTTTCTTTAGTTTCATTATTGTTTCTATGATTTCTTCTGCTTCTTCCCCTGCTTTTCTGTTATTTCACACAAATGGGCCTAAGTGGTCTTTGATCCTCAGCTTGGATTTCTTCTTTGCTTTCATCAAATAGATTTGATTAGATTTGATTATTTTCATGTAGTACTCCAAGGAAAATAATCTCATAGGGAAATACTTAGGCAATTTGAATGGAGGTAATTCACACCCATAGATCCTAATCTTAGTGTGATTCTGGTACAAGTACTAGTCACCTATCTTGTACTGCTTTGACAGCTGAAGGATTCTCTTGATATCATCATTGATTCTGGGGGCATAATTTCCTATCAGCATGGTGGTTATAGGATAGACAAATTGATCTACGAATTCATTGTATGTATAGGGAGAAGTGTATGAGTAGTGGAAGATGGAAGTATAGAAAATGACTGATCTAGGATTACCTTTGGTATAAAGCTTATGCATAAAGAATGGGAATTTTTTAGTTTGGTAATATAGGAAGAGGTGATACAAGACTGTGGAATACTTGAACACTCTCTCATTTTCCAATCTCATGAACTGATCATAGATTTTGTCACCTATGAATGTAACATAATCACACTTGGCAGCAGGAGGATCGCTAGGGGTGAAGATAGTCATATAAGCAAAGATCATGTCGTCTACATATTCATTTGTTGTGAAACCAAGAATACAGGAAATCATGGTAATAATATCCTTCCCTAGGATTCTAAAAGAACCTGTGATGTAGGGTGGAGGATTTTTTGAAATGTATTGTTCTAACATGAAAGTTTAGCAAACTCTAGCAATCTCTGAGCTAGATAGCTTGGAAGATTTGTCAAGTAAATTAGCAATAAAGAGAGGGATAATGTTCTAACTAGGTTGCAACTGCAATATTTCATTAATGGAGTTAGTTGTAATCATAAAAAGGATTTGTTGGTCGGGGGACACTACAGTTCTGAGGTTAGGGTCATAATTGGCATGGCACTGATGGAAAATGTATGGGAAGATGTGTACAGGAGGAAATTGGTATTTTGGGAGATTGATTCTCATTGACCAATATCATCTACATTATTGAGGTCAAAGTCTCGGTATTTGCAATGCAGTCTCAGGGGGAATCATCAAATGTGAGGTCTTTGATTTGGAAGTCTTTATCAGCTAGTGGAAGGTGGTCCAAATCCCTGTGAGGAGCAGAGTTTGGAGCTACATTGAGGGCCATGAGGGTTTCCATTTCTAGTTATTGTGGATTTAGAAATGAAAATGGGGCTTTTTTGAGTGAAAATGGGTGAAGCAAAGGTCTTGGGAGTGTTTGATTTTAAGCCTTGCAAATAAATTAGACTGGAAATTTGGGTTTCAACTTAATTGTAGTGGAATTTTAGTATGTAACAGGGTTTCTAGGAAAAACTAGTAAATACCTATATTTGAGTGACTAGAAATGGTGTACTAGTTGACTGGAAGCACTCTGTGGACTGGAGCAATTTCGGGCAGAAATTTTCAGGGTGGTTGATGATTTTGGTATGAGTTGGTCGATTTCTATGTATTGGCTGCATGCACGAGATTTTCAGAATAAGGATGAAAAATGGATTAACTTTGTTTTTTTATGCAAAATCAATCTTTTGGTGGGTTTATGACACAAACAGGTTGAGTCAGCAGGGATGATTTGACATTTTGTCATTAGCATGAGGTGGTAAGTGGTTTTCATCAGACCGCTTATGGAGGGTAAGTGGTATTTGGGGGGAGCCACATGATTCCATACATTACTCAACACATAGCATTGGTACTGTTCACGAAACCACTCACATAACGTGCTAAAAGTCGACCAAAAGTCCCGCGGGATATGAGCGAGAGTTGTTGGATTTGAAGGATCTGATTGAACAGTAGTCGAGGCAATGACATGACTGATGTATAGCAGGGGCAGGCGTGATATTTATTAAAAGACTTAATCATATCGGGGGTGATTTGATTGGTTGTTGAGTTATTAATTAGTACTGATGACTTAATTAATTCTCATTAATATGGCAGGGAGGTCGACTTCTTAATTAACGATATATTAGCTAATTAATTTTGTTTATTATTTTATTTATGGTTATATTTAACCATCGGGGTGGGATATATAAAAAATTGGGCTTTTGTATAATATAATAATACGGCCATGGGTAATGTTGTTTTATTTGGGAATTACATAATAATGACATTAGTGGTTAATATGACCAATTGAATGGGAAATCACTAAGTCTAATGTTTTCCAAAATGATTTCATCATACAACATATTAACTTAGGTTAAAATGCATAAAAGGGTTTTTATGAGGAATTATTTCAATTTACCTAAGTAAAATAGGATTTCACTTAGGAAAAAATCTATCAAAGGAATGAGTGATTTTATGGGGGGGGGGGGTAATGTTGATGAAAGATACTTAATTACTTTAGGCATTTCCAATTATTGGGCCAAGGGTCCAGTCCCTCCAAAAGTCAGAGAAATGATCTGAGTCCCTCCAACATTGGCAATTACCTTAAGCACTTAGGGAATTAGTGAAAATTTGGGGGAAATGAATAGGGAAGTTAATTATTGTGACTTTGAATGTTGATGTGCCTTCCATGTGATACATGCCTTTGCCTAGTGATGAAAGTAAAAGATTTAAACATTTAAACTTAACATTCACCACACGTTTATTCTACAACCATCATCTAATTACCCTACCTACTTTATCCTACCATTTTCACTTCTTTATTAGGGTGCACTTAGACTCGCAAACCCTTATCAATATTTCTTTTCTTTTACATAGTGATATCTATCTAAATCTACACTTATTACATCCAAGGGCTCAGATTAAACTGTTGAGCTCTTTTTATTCACTCTACCTATCTACTTATCTGCCAAGATTAAACTGTTTGGTCAGATCTTTATTCTCTATACCTAAAACATGAAATTGAAAACATGGAATAACCAAGATTAAGCTATTTGGTTACCATGGATTGTGGCATAGGTAACAAGTTGCACACAATCTTTATTACACATAAAGTAAATAGGAGTGGCATTCAGACTTGCACACTTCCATGGTCTTTTCTTTTTGTTGGGTTTCATTTTATTTCATTTTTTGACCTTTTATTTATTATTTTTACCCTTTCATCCTTTTTCTAGGGTATACCCTCTTTACATTTTTTAATTTTTCAGAAATATGGAAAACTTTTGCAACAAGTAAAGGTATGAACATATTTCAAAACTGAACGAAGTCAACCATTATATATGACACGTATTGGTAAAGGGGAATAACACCATGTGCATGGTATGTGAAGCTAACTAAACATACTCTTAAGTTAAATTATAAGCATTTTGACCTAGATCATGCAACTCTTTTTGTTAATAAAGATGGAATGTCAGTTGTATATCTAGTTGTCTATGTCGATGATTTGATGATCACAAGAAATAATGATGAATATCTATCATCTATTAAGAAGGAATTGCAAAAGGATTTTGATATGACATATATAGGTTTACTTCATTATTATCTTGGAATTGAAGTTTATAAAAAACCACAACATATTTTTATCTCTCAGAAGGAATATCTTGGAAAGTTATTGATAGTATGATTGGTTGTAATCCTATTGCTACACCAGTGGATCAGAATTTGAAACTCATTTGAGAAGAGTGAAAACTCTTTGAATATCAACAAAGTATATGATACTTGTTGGAAGTTTGATTTATTTATCTATTACTTGTACAAATATAAATTTTGTTGTTGGAATACTTTTCATAGTTATGCACCATCGTTGTGAGGGGAATAGGATAGGAGCAAAAAGAGTTCTAAAATATTTAAAAGGAACCCAAACTTACGACATCAAATATTCCAAATTTTTGGACTTCCATATTGTTGGTTATTCAGATTCTGCTTTTTATGGAGATATGGAGAATGGAGTCTCTCCCTCTAGTTATTTGATGGATCTTGGATTAACACCCATCAATTGGAGATCATGCAAGGAATCTATTCCTAATTATTCTACCACTGAAGCTGAATATGTTGCAGCAAATCAAGCCACAAAGAAAATCATTTGGCTTTGAAAAATAATTGAATATTTGGAGGAGAATAAAAAGGCTTCAACTCCTCTATTTCTTTACAACTCTTCTACAATTCAATTTTCCAAGAATATAAAGTTTCATGATTGAACCAAACATATCAACACCAAGTATCATTTGATTTCACATCATGTATAGGCGCAAATAATTAATCTGACACATTGTCCAACTTTAGAACAAATTTCATGTATTTTTACAAAAGCATTGGGGCGTGAAAAGTTTGGAAATATTATATCTTTATTTGGTATGTCAGATGTCCCTTCCAATTGGGGGGTTCTACGGGGAATAATGTCCACTCGGATGCTGCTATTCCCACTAAGACTGGTAGCTATCTTAGAAACAAACAAGTAAAGTCTAATTTCGCTTTCCTTTATGAAAATAGATAGGAGTGAAACAAAGGAGACCAACCTTAGTCTTGCGCTTAAATTCCTCTCCTTCCTGATAGAGATTTGCCGCTTCTTCTTCGTTTGCCCAGCTTCAAAAAGCACCTGTGGAATCACAACAACATACCACTATCGAAGAACAAAGATCTATATTCATAAATAACACAGGACCAAATGTGTGTTAACCATACAAATGAATATATAAGTAAACATACAAGAATATGGAGGAAAACTTGAATAACTTTATTAAGATGAAAAGTAGCAAGAGTATTACAACCATATGTTCTGACCCAACATCATCCTCCAGCTAGAAAGCCCTTCTTCACCTCAAGTAAATCTTAGATCACCCAACACTATGAATATACACCAGAAAACCAACAACACTTCCTATAAGATACAAAATTCCAGCCTCTGATCTCTGGATGAGGATCCATATATAGATGATATAAGGGAGGTGAGTCATCTTCTGGGGTCTTGATTAGTGTCCTCTCTCTGATAGTTCCTGCTTCCACTTGGAGAATGATGATCTCTTACTCATCCCTGGTGGAAAACAGAGAGGCAAGTGTCAGAGGGGAAGCTTCTGGAAGATTCCATGATCTTACACCTCGTATTTTGTCCTTGCCATTTGTCCATTCCCAACCATCGCACCCTACAAAGGAGTTATTCAGTATGCATCGCACCCTATACACCTGGAAGGCGATATGCATCGCACCCTCTGCACTGGGTTTTCAGTATGGTCCAGTTTTGAGCATTTATGAGCAGTTTTTAGTGGAGAACTTTTGGGAGATGATGTAATCAGTTGACCTTGTTCCTTTAGGCAGTGAAGCAACACTTTTAGGGACTTAGGAGCCCTCACTTTATGGAAATTTATGATTGGGGTTGAAGTGCCCAAAAATTTCTATAATAGGGGGGGAATTTGTAATCCTTAGGGATTATTGTATATAGTTATGATTAGGAAATAGATTAGGCATTTCCATTTTTTTCAAGTATGGAGACGTAATTACCTCCTTTTGATCTGATTGTATAAATATGCGCTTCAAGTGTTAAATAATATCATTGCAAAATGTTGCATTTTGATCATGGAATTCTTCAGACCTGTGTAACAGAAAAACCAAAATAAACTAAATTTTCTTTCAAATCATGCAGTGATATGTGATACTATAGATTCACTAAAATAATAAAGGTTGCATGCACAATTATGCTAAAAGTTCACTACAAGAGAAGCTTTGCATGATAAAAGGAAATTTTTTTAAACAGTCACAAATATTAAATAAATCACATTTTTTAGTAAGCACTTTGATTAATCACTTCACTAGAAATTCCTACTGCCTCGAATAATTAGTTACCTCCAATAATTCAGGTTTGTTATTTTTTCAACGAATTAAATTACATAGTCAATGTTCTAAAACAACTACTAACATAACTGTACTATTTGTTTCAAATAGTATAGTGATTAATTGTCTCTAAAAAAAGTTTATGTTGATTACTTTTGAAAGCTTTAAAAAACTTGACTCTTTTGATTTAATAATATAGAAGGTTTTCTTGGTTTGAAAATGAAAAACCTGTATGCCCAATTGCACCAATCTATGGAGTAGTCACATCTATAAATAAGACAGAATTATTTTTTGAGATGAAAAAGATAATGCAACTTCCCAATTGCCCAAATAAATGTGAGTAGTTACATCTACAAATAGGGAATCCACCATATCGATCATCAATCTATGTCATCCCCCCGACGTTGGACTTTTCATAATTGATCATGTCATTCTTGTGACGCTCTTGTAAATCAAAGTAAACCAATTTCTGAAACACTCCTTCTCAAAGTGGGATGAAAACACCCTTCGACAAGACTTGAGATAAAAGGAAGACTACACCATAGAGGAAATTAATACACTGAATTGTCTTCACATGCACTGAGGATATTAAATTTAACCCTAGTTGGGAGTTTAGATGGTTTTCGAATCCGACTTTGGAGTTCACCTACTTCTATAAAAGGCAAGAAATGCCATTGTGTTTCTCAATGCTTGCTTATCAACTTTTCCCTAGTCCAGTTGTAGGTATGGTTGTATATTTGATGCAACCTAGATTGAGGATTTCGAATCTGTGAGATACCAGTAATTTGTTCATATTCATGCAAAACAACTTATCAATGTCCACATTATGAACTTTTAGACTGATTTAATTTATTTCTATTTACAAAAGTGGGAGTCTAGTTAGCTTTGAAGGCCTTCAGTTTCAACTTAGTTGGTGGTGATCCCAAGGATGGACATGTAGCAACGATCATTTAACTCTTTGTCGATTCTCAAATTAAACAGTGGCAGGGTTTTGGTGTGACGTTTTAATGCGATTTATGTTTTTGGCCTGCCATTTGTACTGGCCTTGGGTTTTAGAACATGGTCTATCATACCTGCTAAGGGTATTTTTAATTCATTCTTGCATTTGTCATGTTTTGGTTCGGCTCTGTGGGTGCGCTGTGCCTTCGCTTGGTTCTTGTGATGGTTGGTAAGTGTTGTGCCTTGCTTGTCCTGTATGGTGGTTTGTTAGTGTTGTGCCTTGCTTGTTCCGTGTGGTGGTTTGTTAGCACTGTTCCTTCGCTTTCTCCTTATGGTGGTTTACTTTGCTGGTTCTTGGAGGTTTTCAGGTTGATTTTCCACCTACAATTGGTTTCATCTCTGTCACCAGGCTCATGCTTTGTGTCTACTCTATTTGTGATGATATTTTTCTTGATGTTGGGTCGAGTGATGATTTGGCTCTATGTAACCACAGGTTATTTCCTTGCTATTGACTGGATGGTTCAACGAACTTGATTTTAGGCAATTTCTTCTTCCAGTTTCATTTCCGCATTTGCTTTTTATGTCTCTAATCCTCTAGGTCCTTGGTGAGCAGGAAAATCTCTCTTATGGTGTTTTTGTTGGGAGAAACCCTCTGGATTGAGTCTCTGTTCTCGTCCTCTATCATGGATTCAGACCTTCTCTAGGTAAATCCCTGCTCCATTCTTAGTTAATTTCTCATTGTACTGTTAGTCTCTTTAGCCCTACATAACCGCTCCCCTATTTTCGTGGTGGTGTGCAGGTCATTCAAGGGGAGTGCTGCTCTATGACCTCGTCCTTGGGAGTCTTCGCAGGCTGAGGGAAAATCTCGGTAGGGTCTTTCCCTAGCTTTATCTTTCCTTTGCTTGCTCCATCCTTAGTTGGGTATAACCCTTGGGGTTTCACTTCCTCTATGTATTTGTGTAATTTTAAGGGTTTTCATGCCCTCACTATTTGACTAGTATTTGTGTAGTTTTAGGGGTTTTCATGCCCTCACTCTTTGACTAGTATTTGTGTAGTTTTAGGGGTTTTCATGCCCTCACTCTTTGACTAGTCTAGGCCTGTGAATTGTAGTTTTTGGTTTTCATGGGTTTCAAAACCCTCCATAGGTTTTTGGGCTATGTAATTTGTACAATGAACTGTTAAATGGGAAATGAAATGAATGTACAGGCATGCTTGAATGTTGAATATAAAAGTACCTAGTTTTTTTTTGTTGAGGAAAGAAAAATGTACTATCTATGTTGGCTATGCCTTTGTCTAGTTCCTAGTCTGAGATGCCTTTTGTCACAAGATTCTTGTCAATGTAATTCAGCTTCTTAATGAGTTATTTCACTGTTTTTCTTTCAATACAATGTATAAAACATTTATGCACAAGAAAATAAAAAATTGTATTGCTTCCTTAATGAGAGGTTCTAGATTCATTTTCTTTTATAAATATTCAAGACAATTACAAATCCTAAGTCCTCTCTTCTCTCTAGATGGAAGCCCCTTAATCAGGCTCTCGTTTTTCTTTTCAATGCATTACTAGCACTTTCTTACAGTTCAGGAACTATTCCTCAGTTACCTTTAAGTTATCTAATAGTTTCTTTAAACATGCTCTTAACTAATCCTATCTTTACTTGTTTGTCTAATTTTTAAATAAAAATCGTTGTGTCAGCCTTAATTTAAAAAAAAAAAAAAAAAAAAATAGAATTCAAAATGTTTGTATTTCTTTTCAACAAAAACAAAGACCATTTCCTAGCTATCACCTTTTCAGTCGGATGCTCCTGCATCAGGCTCCCAGGGTAAATTAAACTCATGGCTCCTATCCATGAGCTCTTCAATAAAGTACTTTCCGCTTTGAATCTGGCCAGCATCTAACCAAGAACTATCTTCAATAGGATGACCCATCCACTTGACTAGGTACCGCAAATATTCTTTTCTTCGAGTTCGTCTGGCCACCTTGGTGTCTAGGATCTGTTTGACCTCTAAATGCTTTGCTGGGGGCATTTGTTTAATCCACAAGTTATTCTCATTCTTGGTGTCCTGTTTTCATCTTTCCAAACTGTCTTCTTCATTTGCTGCAATGTATGGGTATAGTTCTGCCACATTAAAAATGGGTGAAATTCCTAGTCCTGGGGGTAGCTGCAATTCATAAGCGTTCGCAGAAAACTTTCAAAGAATCCTACAAGGCCCAATTTTCTTCCATTTTAACTTTTTATATTCATCTTTAGGAAACCTCTCCTTACATAGGTGTGTTAATACCATGTTTCCTACGTTGAATTGTACCTCTCGTCTTTTCCAATCTGTTTTCTATTTGTATCTTTGGTTGTTGTGTTGTAATTGTAATTTCACATGTTCATGAAGATCACTGATTGCCTTTGCGAAATATTCACCATTAGCACTCCTGCACTCTAACTGACCCAAATCCCGTAACTCATGTACCCCACGTGGGTGCATTCTGTATCGAATCCCCATTGTGTCTTTGGAAAACCTAAGACAAAGTCTAAACTGACTGAGTCCTATGGTCTATTCAGAATAGGTAAGGGCGTATACAACCCTATGTTCTAGTTGTATCCCTTTGCAAGCTGACACACCTTGCATCTAGTCACAAGTCTATATACATTTCTATGCATCTTTGGCAAATAATAAAAGTGGCTCAACTGATCCAACATCTTGTCTATGCCAAAATTCCCGACTAAACCTCCATTATGCTTTTCCTATATTAAGTTCTCTCTCAGAAAACATACCAGAATAGACAACTACCCTCCTTTGAACAACAACCATTCCTACATATTATAGTCTAGCCATGAACTATAATATCTCAACAATGGATTTTAGGCTTCCTTGAAATCTGCATATGTTCCATACAAGTCCTTAAGATGTTCGAATCCTAATACTTGTATCTTGCTTTCTTGTAGGATCAAATTCCTCCTTCTTAAGGAATCTACCACTTTATTGGCCTAAGCACTGATCTGTTTCAACACAAATGTAAAACTCTGCAGGTACTCCACCCAGTTCGCATGTTTATGGTTTAGCTTATGCTGCTGCATAATATACTGTAATGCAGAATTATTTGAAAATAAGACAAATTCATTGGGAAATAGATAATGTATCCAATGCTTTAGTGCTTGAACTGTTGGCATTATGATTCAAGTGTTGTCCTTGATGGAAACTCACTTAGAGGTATGATACAGGTGATGGCAACTCACTTAGAGGATAGATCATAGTGCAGTAGGTAAAGAGAGAGATATACGCAGGTTGACCGTGATGAAAGTGCGTATATACGCGGGTTATCTGAGCAAAAAGTGCGTACACGTACACATGCAAGTTTGTAGAAGGAAATGCGTGTAGATGTCGAAAACCATGGTTTTGGTCCATGGTATTTGGTCCATGGTATTTGGTTCAAAATGATGACCCTAGGTATTGGATCCAAGGTATTGGTTCTACATGGTTTTGGACCATGGTATTGAGAGAAGCCTAAACCTATATAAGGAGAAGATCATTAGGCCAAATGAGGGGTGCAAATGATGAATTTCTGATGAAGTGTGAGATCCATATGCTAGTTATGGGTTGGTGATGCCTTACTTGATCTGAACCAAGGTTGCACTCATGTGAAGGATGATGAATGATGGAACGTGATCTCAAGGCTTGGAATGATTATTTTTATATGGTTTGATTATGGATATACTAGATCTATTGACGCATGTTTATTGTATGAATGTTATGATCTGGGTATGTTCTGATGTCTGAAATAGCTGCAAAGTTATGAGTTAGAATTTGCAGATCTGTACGCGGGTTGTCTTTGGTAAAAGCGCGTATACACGCAGGTTGGCTTCATCCAAGTAGTGTATACAGTATATTTGAAGTGGCTATTGGATCTGGTTGTTATTGTAGAGTTATGTAGTCAGTTCTGTGTTCTGGTGACTGTGTTGTTGACAGGGTTTCAGTATTGGTGATTCAGAGATTGATGATGTAGTTTGTATTGCAATGGTGATTCTTTTATGGATCCAGTATGAAAAGGTATGAAACGTGGTCCCTGGATGATCGTAGGCCAGCACATACATACTGTAAACATATTTGCCAGTACAAGAGCCAGGGGGTTGTAGCTCTTGTTATAGCTCCAAATCTCACCATTATGGTTTGTGATGCTACACCCATGGCCTAGGGAAACCCCTCCTTCCAGACCTGGTCCAAAATCTAAAAAACAGTGTTTTATTCTTTGTACGCGACATTGCCCTGAGTTAAACGTGTGTATACACGGGTTTATACATACCTAACCCGCGTATATGTATTAAAACACTTAAACAAATATAAAACTCCTTATTTTCGGGCAGAGATCACGGGTTTTACCTATTGATCACCTATTAGTGCCCATGGCCTCAACTGTCCCCAACCAATTCGTAACTAAAAAACTACTTTTCTTGGTTACAGAAGCGTATAGACACTTGTTGTCTGAAGTAAACCCACGTATACACAGGTTTCCTCAGGCACAGTCGCGTATACACGCATTCTGCACTGAATGCAGTCGCGTATACTTAGCAATTTTCAAGATTTATAGACCTTTTTGTCTCTGGAGTGTTTCTGGTGCTTTCAGTCAGTTTAAACAGTCACCTGTGTCAGTATCAGTTATCTGTTTTCCAGCAAGTGTCCTTACTCCAACTTCTCTCTAAATCATAAGAAGTCTTGGTCTTGTTTCGTGTTTGCGAGTGTCATCATCTTCTTGCTTTAAACACACAAGATTTCCTTACTAGAATCTTGGCTGCCCTGAGTGATCAGAGCAGAAAAGATTGTCACTAATCTTTGTGTTTAACTTCGTTCTTGGTGACTTTTTGGTTTGCTTAACGAAATAGTTTCTATGACCTATTGCTTCTTTGTTTCATCAAAGTAGTCATTTTGATACTTTCTTGGAACCGTTCTTTTGATCTTTTTTTGGTCTTTGCTACCAAAGCTTTCCTTGTTGCCTTTCATTGTCGAAAGCCCTTTTGAGCACATTTGTTTTTTGTTGAGTTTTCATTCCTTGTTGGGTACAAACTTGCAAAAAGTGTTTCTTGCTTGTTTCAATTGTGAAGTGACGGTTTTTGTTGAAAGCATTTTCAAAAGGACTCCCTTTTTGTTTTTGTTTTTATTTCTACTTTCAAGTGAACTTTTTGAAAAGTTTTAGTTTTCGCTTTCTTGAACTTGCTTTTCATTTTGCTTCCTTTTGTTGAATGAAAGTGTTTTTGTTATCTTGAGCTTTGCTTTTAATATTTAGACGAATTGCACTATCTTTGATTCCATCTAAATATAGTAAGTGGAAAAAAGGAAATTTGATGAACAAAAACAACTTTTATTTCTTGTTAGAGTAGTTTTCAATCTTGCATCGAGCATTTAGTATTGCATTTAGGACAAATTTGCATATCTTTTGGCATGAAATAGATTTGTTAACTTTTGAGCGTGAAGTATGCATGAATAGGAAAGAAAATGAAAAATTTGTTTCAGTAGAAGTTTCCTCCTGAACCTAGTAGAAGATTACTTTTCATCGAAAAAAAATGACAAAGTGCATAAGCATGTAGTTAAGTTTTATTAATCTTTTTTGCGTCAAAAAACACATCATCAGTTTCACTTCCACCATCCTTTGACCTAAAAGAACAGCCCTTAAAAATCAAGCGCTAATTAAAATCAACTAGAACTGTTTTATTTTAAGATACACAAACAAGTTTTAGGATTTTAGGGCCTTGGAATAGGCAAGTGGAGAG